>SJYX01019607.1:210748-261701 GCA_006410675.1 Oreotragus oreotragus | reverse complement strand
AGTACTCTGGCCACCTCATGCGAAGAGTTGACTCATTGGAAGAGACTCTAATGCTGGGAGGGATTGGGGTCAGGAGAAGATGGGGACGACGGAGGACGAGATGGCTGGATGGCATAACCAACTCGATGGACGTGAGTTTGGGCGAACTCTAGGAGTTGGTGATGGATAGGGAGGCCTGGCGTGCTGCAATTCATGGGGTCACAAAGAGTCGGACATGACTGAGCGACTGAACTGAACTGAACTGAAAAGTCCTCAAGAGTAGTGGACCCTGTTGCCTCCATTAATGTCTGTCAATCTGAGTGGAATGCTGATATCGGCCATTCAAAGGCCTGCATCACTGCATTGAACCATCCGTCCTGGTGTCAGGCATCTACTTCCATTCAGTCCAATATGCTGGATTCTGAAGGGATCACTTATAGAGGGGCTGTGGTTGTGGCCAACACTCAGATCCAGTCTATGCAGGTCAGATTGCCATGGTCAGAATGCTAGATCTCACTGTTCCTTGTGGCTCTCTCCCCTACCCAACTCTGGCCTGGCTGTTTATTGCCAGAATGTCTTGGCTTTGTCTCCTTAGAAGTCTCTGGAAAAACCTGTCCGCCCCTTTTATGTTCACGCTTTGGTAGTTATTCATAAAGTGGCAGGGTATGAGGCCAAAGCCAGGAAGATGCACCCCTGAAAGGATCCTATCCTACAAAGTGTTCACAGACCACATTCCTTGGTCTCTATTTCCTCACTGCTCCCTTCTCCAGATTCTGCCTTCTCTTCTCCCCTGGATTATAAACACAGTATGTCTGTTTCTAAAATACAGAAAAACGCAGACATACAAGGCAGAAAGTGAATTTCCTTTAAATATAGTGTTTCAGACCTTATGCCATGCACAGACTTAAAATTTGGTATTAAGAATAATTAGTTTTTCATTGAAGTATAGTTGATGTACAATGCTCTGTTAGTTTTTGGTATACAGCAAATTGAGTTTTATCCATACATATATATGGACTCTCAGATTCTTTTCCATGATAGTTCAAGTAATTTATTTTTAATTTATACATTTAAAAATAAATTTCTGCCTTATATTATTAGTGCTCCTAGTTTGGAGAGTATCTTGGACAATTAGCTATGCATTTATGGACACAGAACATCCATGTACCTTAAGAAATAGAAAACTGCTTTATGTGTTTCTGTGTATCTTTTTAAAGTAATTGAGGTAAAAATCATATAACATAAATTGACCATTTTAACCATTTTAAAGTTTACAATTCAGTTGCTTTTAGTGCATTCGCAGTGTTATATACAACCCAAGAATACTGGATTGGGTAGCCTATCCCTTCTCCAGTGGATCTTCCCAACCCAGGAATTGAACCAGGGTCTCCTACCTTACAGGCGGATTCTTCATCAACTGAGCTACCAGGGAAGCCCCTATGCAACGGTCACTACTATCTAAGTCCAGTTTCTAATTTCATCATTTTAATTCTAATTTCATCATCCCCAAAAGAAACCCTGTACCCATTCAGTAGTTACTTGCCATTATCTTTCCCTCACCCCACACTCTAGCAACCAGTAATCTGCTTATAGTCTCTATAGATTTGCCTACCGTGGACATTTCATATAAATAAAATCATATACTATATGGCCTTTTGCATCTGGGGTTCTTTCACTTAGCATGTTTTCAGGGTTCCGTGTAGAATGTATCAGTACTTCATTCTTTTTTATGGTAAATACTATCCCATTGTATAGATACATTTTGTTTATATATTCATAAGTTAACAGGGATTTGAATTGTTTTCACTCTGGTGATTGTGAATAGTACTATTATAAGCATTTGGTGGATTTTTTAGGATTTTCTCTATGTAAGATCATGTAATCTGCAAACAAAGATAGTTTAACTTGTTCCTTTCCACTCTGGATGAATTTTAGTTGCCTTTCTTGCTTCATTGCCGTGACTAAAACTTTAAAGCTCAACATTCAGAAAACTAAGATCGTTTTCTAATTTCATCATTTTAATTCTAATTTCATCATCCCCAAAAGAAACCCTGTACCCATTCAGTAGTTACTTGCCATTATCTTTCCCTCACCCCACACTCTAGCAACCAGTAATCTGCTTATAGTCTCTATAGATTTGCCTACCGTGGACATTTCATATAAATAAAATCATACACTATATGGCCTTTTGCATCTGGGGTTCTTTCACTTAGCATGTTTTCAGGGTTCCGTGTAGAATGTATCAGTACTTCATTCTTTTTTATGGTAAATACTATCCCATTGTATAGATACATTTTGTTTATATATTCATAAGTTAACAGGGATTTGAATTGTTTTCACTCTGGTGATTGTGAATAGTACTATTATAAGCATTTGGTGGATTTTTTAGGATTTTCTCTATGTAAGATCATGTAATCTGCAAACAAAGATAGTTTAACTTGTTCCTTTCCACTCTGGATGAATTTTAGTTGCCTTTCTTGCTTCATTGCCGTGACTAAAACTTTAAAGCTCAACATTCAGAAAACTAAGATCGCGGCATCCGGTCCCATCACTTCATGGCAAATAGATGGGGAAACAGTGGAAACAGTGGCTGACTTTATTTTGGGGGGGCTCCAAAATCACTGCAGATGGTGATTGCAGCCGTGAAATTAAAAGACACTTACTCCTTGGAAGGAACGTTATAACCAACCTAGACAGCATATTAAAAAGCAGAGACATTACTTATTCAACAAAGGTTCATCTAGTCAAGGCTATAGTTTTTCCAGTGATCATGTATGGATGTGAGAGTGGAACTATAAAGAAAGCTGAGTGGTGAAGAATTGATGCTTTTGAACCGTGGTGTTGGAGAAGACTCTTGAGAGTCCCTTGAACTGGAAGGAGATCCAACCAGTCCATTCTAAAGGAGATCAGTCCTGGGTGTTCATTGGAAGGACTGGTGTTGAAGCTGAAACTCCAATACTTTGGCCACCTCATATGAAGAGCTGACTCATTTGAAAGGACCCTGATGCTGGGAAAGATTGAGGGCAGGAGGAAAAGGGGATGACAGAAGATGAGATGGTTGGATGGCATCACTGACTCAATGGACATGGGTTTGGGTAGACTCCAGGAGTTGGTGATGGACAGGGAGGCCTGGTGTGCTGTGGTTCATGGGGTCACAAAGAGTCGGACACGACTGAGCGACTGAACTGAGCTGAAAACTTTCAGTACAGTGTTGAGTAGCAGTGGTGAGAGAAGGTATCTTTGTTTTATTCCTCATCTTAGAGAAAAAACTTTCAGTCTTTCACCGTTAAGTATGATAATATTAACTGTAGTTTTTTCATAGCTGCCCTTGATTAGTTTGAGAAGTTCCCTTCTAGTCCTAGTTTACTGAATGGTTTTCTTTTTAATCACAAAAAGATGTTCGACTTTTGTAAAATTCTTTTTCTGTATCAGTTGAGATAATCCTATGACTTTTCCCCCTTTATTCTATTAATATGGTATATTACTACATTGGTCTTGGTATATTGAACCTGCCTTGAATTCTTGGTGATAATCCTGTTGGGTCATGATGTGTAACCCTATCAGTATGCTTTTAAATTTGATTTCCAAGTATTTTGCTGAAGATTTTTACATCTGTACTCATAACTGGTATTGGTCTTTTGTTTTATTATAGTGTCTTTGTCTGGCTTTGGTGTCTTGGTAATGCTGACCTCAAAGAATGAGTTAGGAAGAGTTTCCTTTTCTTCTTTTTGTGGAAAGAATGTTAGAAGAATTTGTGTCCGTTCTTTCATGTTTTATAAAATTCACCAATGAAGTCAACCAGCCCTGGACTTTCTTTATTGGAAGTTTTGGATCACTTACTCATTTCTTTGCTCGTCATAGGTCTGTTCAGGCCTTCTTCAGTCACTTAGGGTAGTTTGTATTTCTAGGCACGTGTTCTGCTGGTGCTGCTGCTAACTCGCTTCAGTCATGTCTGACTCTCTGCGACCCCATAAACGGCAGCCCACCAGGCTCCGCCGTCTCTGGGACTCTCCAGGTAAGACCACTGGAATGGGTTGCCATTTCCTTCTCCAATGCATGAAAGTGAAAAGTGAAAATGAGGTCGCTCAGTCATGTCCGATTCTTCATGACCCCATGGACTGCAGCCCACCAGGCTCCTCTGTCCATGGGATTTTCCAGGCACGAGTACTGGACTGGGTTGCCATTGCCTTAGGTTATTTTATTTGTTGGCATACATTATTCATAGTATTCTCTTCTGATTCTTTTTTATAAGGTCCCTACTTGCTCTTGATTTTAATAATTTGAGTTTATTGCTGTTGTTACTCAAGAACTCCAATACAGTGTTGAAAAGGATTTGAGGGGAGTGATACCACTTTTCTCTCTGACTTTACTTTTTGTGCTTTACCACAAATAAGAGTATTGGTGGGAGGTTTCTCTTAGCTAAACTTTACAAATTAATTATGTTTCTTCCTATTCTAATATGCTCATGGTTTTAGGCTTTATTTTTTAAGATTATACTTTAGTATTTCCAGTTTTATTGAGAAATAATTTATACATCAGTATAAAAGTTTAAGGCATACTGCATGATGGTTTGATTTACATATATTGTGAAATGATTACCACAGCTAATATCCATCCTCTCATATAGATAAAATAAAAAGAATTTTTCTCCTTGTGATGAGAGCTCTTAGGATGTATTCTCTTAACAACTTTACTGTATATCATACAGTGATAGCTATAGTCGTCATGTTGTATACCACATCTCTAGTACTTGATCATCTTATAAGTGAAGTTTGTACCTTTTGATTACCTTCCTCCAATTCCTCCTCCTCCCTCTCTGCCTCTGGTAACCACAAGTCTGATCTCTTTTTCAATGAGTTTTTTGGGTTTTTTTGTTTGTTTGTTTTTGTTTTAGTAAGGATTCCACTTATAAGTGAGATCATACAGTATTTGTCTTTCTCTGAAAATATTTTATTTTCTAGAGAAGTTTTAGGTTCACAGCAAAATTGAGCAGAAGGTACAGGGAATTCCCATTTATTTCCTGGACCTACACATGTATAACCTCCTCCATTGTCAACATTGTTCACCAAAGTGGTGCATTTATTACAACTGTTGAACCTACATTGACACCCCAAATTTATAGTTTACATTAGAGTTCACTCTTCTTCTTGTGGGCTTCCCTGGTGGCTCAGCTGGTAAAGAATCTGTCTGCAATGTGGGAGACCTGGGTTTGATTCCTGGGTTGGGATGATTCCCCTGGAGAAAGGAATGGCTACCTATTCTGGCCTAGAGAATTCCATGGACTGCATAGTCCATGGGAGAAAGCAATGGCACCCCACTCCAGTACTCTTGCCTGGAAAATCCCATGGACGGAGGGGCCTGGTAGGCTGCAGTCCATGGGGTTGCTGAGAGTCGGACACGACTGAGTGACTTCACTTTCAGTTTTCACCTTTATGCGTTGGAGAAGGAAATGGCAACCCACTCCAGTGTTCTTGCCTGGAGAATCCCAGGGACGGGGGAGCCTCATGGGCTGCCGTCTGTGGGGTTGCACAGAGTTGGACACAACTGACGCAACTTAGCAGCAGCAGCAGCAGCAGCATAGTCCATGGGGTAGCAAAGAGTTGGATACGACTGAGCAATTTTCACTTTTCACTTTTCTTCTTGTCCATTCCAGGGATATAGGTAAATGTGTAATGAATGACATGTACCCACCATTATAGTATCATACAGAGTATTTTTACTGCCCTAAAAGTCCTCTGTGCTTCACGTATTTATCCCTCTCTCCTCCAACCCCAGGCAGCCACTGATCTTTTCGCCATTTCCATAGGTTTGGCCTTTCTAGATGCCATATAGTTGGAATCATACAGTGTGTGGCCTTTTCAGATCGGCGTCTTTCACATGGCAATGTGCATTTATTGAGCCACTATGTCTTTTCATGGCTTGATAGCTCTCTCTCTTTTTTTTAACATTGGTTAATATTCCATTATCTAGGTGTGTCACAGTTTATTTATTCACCTACTGAAAGACGTCTTGATTGCTTCCAAGTTTTGGCAGTTAGGAGTAAATATGCTGTAATCATCTGTGTGCAGATTTTTGTGGGAACATAAATTTCCAACTCCTTTGAATATATATCAAGGAACAAGTTTGCTGGATCATATGGGAAGAGTGTGCTTATTTTTGTAAGCGACTACTGAACTGTCTTTCAAGTTGGCTGTGACAGTTTGTGTTCCCAGTCACTAGCAATGAATGAGAGTTCCTGTTGCTCCATATTCCTACTTACATTTGGTGTTACCAACGTTCTGAATGTTGGCAATTCTGGTATGTGTGCAGCGGTTTCTCATTATTTTTTTTTAATATATGTTCATTTATTTGGCTGTGCTGAGCCTCAGTTGTAGCATGTGGGATCTCATTCCCTGACCAGGGATGGAACCTGGGCCCCTTGCGTTGGGAATGCAGGATCTTGGCCACTGGACTACCAGGGAAGTCCCCTCATTATTTTTTAACTTGCATGTTTCTCATGATGTATGGTGTGATGCATGTTTTCATGTGCTTATTTGCTGTTTGTATATCTTCTTTGGTGAGGTGTCTGGTAAGGTTTTTGGCCCATTTTTAAGCTAGGTTGTTTGCTAATTTTTTTAATGAAGAATTTTATTAAATGTTTTTCTTTTTACAACTATAGAGAATTAAGTGGTTTCCCTCTTATATCTGTTAACACTGTGAATTACATCAATAGATTTTTTTTTTTTTACTCTGGCAATTTCCTCACAGTGGTGGGCCTTGGCCATATTTAAGACTACCTGGCATCTGAGCCCTGTGTTTGGAGACTACCTGTCTTATCTATCTTGGTGGAAGACAGCTTGCCTCTAATTATAGAGATGTAAATGCCAGTTTCTTGCTTTTCCAGCTTCCCTGGCTGCTGGGCAGACATATGACAGGTTTGGCCAGTCAAACCCACTAGGATTTTTCAACTTGCAGCTTGGGATGCGGAGAACGAAGAGAGCATCCTTTGTGCCTATGGTGGAATCCTCATCAGGCTAGTTCTAGGCTGTGGTGTTTCTGTGGTTCTGGATGGGTAGCTTTTTTTTGCTCTATTTGTTTCTCTCTCTCTCTTTTTCTTTTTTTGGCCACACAGTGGGATTTTATTTCTCCAACCAGAATCAAACCCCGGCTCTCAGCAATGAGAGCATGGAGTCCTAACCACTGGACTGCCAGGGAATTACCTGCTGTTTGTTTGTGAGACTACTCCTCATGCTTCTTGAAAATCTGGTGAGCAAATAAATATTGTTTCAGTACTTTTATTTTCTGCTTAAATAAATATGAATCAGCTTATATTGTCTATAGTTAAGAAAATGATAAATACACTTGCATTCATAAGGTAAATTTTACTCATTTAAGTATTATTAGAAATGATCTTTGGATTCAACTTGTTAATATTTGCATGTGGGCTCACAAGCCAGATTGGCCTATAATCTTCCTATGCTTGCCTAACCTGATTTTAATGTCAAATGGATGCTGACTTCTGGGAATATTTCTGAAGAAAAAATTCCCAGAGTAGAGTCGCTGGATCAAGGGGTTTGTGCATTTTTCATTTTGATGGATTTTATCAAATTGTTACTCAAAGAGGTTTTGCCAATTTACATTCTGACCAACAACGTATAATACTGCCTGTTTCTCTTCACTCTTACCAACTTGGAGGACCTGTCATTACCAGTTAACCTTTTATTTTTTTTAATGTGTGAATTGAGCATCTTTGCATATGTTCAGAATCGTTTCCCCCCTGCTGTTTCTTTTTCTACGGACTACTGGTTTTTCTTACTTGAGCAAAATTCTGGTTTACCCTTTTGTCCTGCAATGATCTTCTGGTCTGGAAGCTTAGTTCCCTCTGATGTTGATTTAAATGGGTGCTGAAACTGGAAAAGACCCTCACTTGAAGGGAATTTGGCATTCTTGTTTCTGCTTCCTAACTCAATACACTTTTCAGCTGTATCCACTACTTATGCAAAGATTTTATTGGCTTAAAAAGACTATATTTCCTAATGACAGTCAACTATCCTACAAACAAATCAGGTATTGCATTTTAATATTTTAATAAATAGATCCCAAACCAATACAATTTTGGCAGGGGAAGGAGAGGATAAGTAAGTGAAAAGTAGGTGAGGAAATTTTATTTCCAAAATTTTAAGTGTTAAGCTCTAAGAATTTTTATGAGGGAACCCCTTTCCTTTTCATAACCAAATCACATGAAGAAAAACCTTTCAAAGAATGCCTTCTAAAAGTATTTTCCATGGCATTTTATTTTGGCTGATGAGCTCCCTCTGGAGGCAGGAAAAATATCAGCACCAGAGTTTCTTCTGGTTCCGTTAACACACTGTTATGACAAACCAGGCAACCCATTCCAGTACTCTTGCCTGGCAAATTCCGTAGACGGAGGAGCCTGGTGGGCTGCCGTAACCCACTCCAGTGTACTTGAGAATCCCAGGGGTGGCGGAGCCTGGTGGGCTGCCGTCTATGGGGTCGCACAGAGTCGGACACAACTGAAGCGACTTAGCAGCAGCAGGGATTCCCTGGTGGCTCAGAGGGTAAAGCATCTGCCCACAATGCGGGAGACCTGGGTTCGATCCCTGGGTCGGGAAGATCCCCTGGATAAGGAAATGGCAACCCACTCCAGTATTCTTGCCTGGAGAATCCCATGGACAGAGGAGTCTGGCGGGCTACAGTTCATGGGGTCGCAGAGTCAGACATGACTGAGCGACGACACTCACTCACTCATGACAAACCTAGACAGTGTCTTAAAAAGCAGAGACGTTACTGGTCAACAAAGGTCCATCTAGTCAAGGCTATGGTTTTTCCAGTGATCATGTATGGATGTGAGAGTTGGACCATAAAGAAAGCTGAACACTGAAGAATTGATGCTTTTGAACTCTGTGGTGTTGGAGAAGACTCTTGAGAGTCCCTTGAACTGCAAGGAGATCCAGCCAGTCAATCCTAAAGAAAATCAGTCCTGAATATTCATTGGAAGGACTGATGCTGAAGCTGGAGCTCCAATACTTTGGCCACCTGATGTGAAGAGCTGACTCATTAGAAAGGACCCTGATGCTGGGAAAATTGAAGGCAGGAGGAAAAGGAGATGCCAGAGGATGAGATGGTTGGATGGCAACTCAACCAACTCAATGGATATGAGTTTGAGCAAGCACTGGGAGATGGTGAAATACAGGGAAGCCTGGCATGCTGCAGTCACAAAAAGTCAAACATGACTGAGCGACTGAACAAGCAACAATATACTGTTATGCATGTATGCATGCTAAGTCACCTCAGTCGTGTCTGACTTTTTGCGACCCTATGGCCTGTAGCCCACCAAGCTCCTCTGTCCATGTAATTCCCCAGGCAAGAATACTGGAGTGGGTTGTCATGCCCGCCTCCAGGGTATCTTCCCAACCCAGGGATCAAACCCTAGTCTCTTATTCTCCTTCATTGGCAGGAGTTCTTTACCATTAGTGTCAAGTGGGAAGTCCCCCAAATACTGTTATAACAGTGTTAAATTAATTCAGCAGATAGCAAGCTACAAAATTGAAGACAAAAATCAGTTGCTAACAATGAACAATCCTAAAGGAAAATTATCCCTGAAAATCCATTTACAATAGCATCAAAAAGAATAAAATACTTCAGACCAAATTTAACTAAGAAAGTGAGAGACTCATACAATGAAAACTACAGAGCATTGCTGAAAATAACTAAAGAAAATATAAACAAATAGAAATATACTTTGTTAATATATCAAAAGACTTAGCAAGATGTCAGTACTATCCAAAATAATCTATAGATCCCTATCAAAACCCTGATGACATTTTTTTGCAGAAATAGAAAAGTTTAACCTAAAATTCATATGGAATCTCAGAAACCCTGAATATAAAAAAAAAAAAATCTTGAAAAAGAAAAATAAAGCTGAAGGGCTTACACTTTGTAGTTTCAGAACTTACTACAACATTACAGTAATCAAAATAGTATGGTATTGGCATTAAGACCAATGGAATAGAATAGAGAGCTCAGAAATAAACCCTTACACATGTATTCAAGTTATTTTTTTCTAGAATGCCAAGGGGGGAAAGGACAGTGCTTTCTACAACTGGTATGGAGAAAACCAGATATCTATATGCATATGTGTGAAATTGTACCCATATCCAACACCATACAAAAAATAAAGTGGATCAGAGTTCTAAAACTCTTAGAGGAAAAGAGGTCAAAAATTGTACAACATTGGACTTGGCAATGATTTCTTGGATATGACACTGAAGGCACAGGCAATAAAGAAAAAAGACAAATTGGACTGCATGAAAATTTAAAATTTTTATGTGTCAAAAGACACTGTTGACAGAGCAAAAAGGGAATCCATGGAATGGGAAAAGATATTTGAAATCATATATCTGGTAAGAAATTAATATCCAGAACACATAGAAGCTTTTAAATCTCAACAACAAAACCCAATTTAAAATGAACAAAGGACTTGAATAGACATTTGTCCAAAGGAGATATGTAAATGAGCGATAAGTACAGGTAAAAATGCTCAACATTTCTGATTATTAAGGAAATGCAAGTCAAAATTACAGTGAGATAGCACCTCACATCCATTTGGATGGATACTACTTTTTTTCATGTAAAATAACAAATGGAGATGAGAATGTGGAGAAACTGGAACTGTTGTACTCTGTTGGTGGGAATGTAAGGTGACATAGCTGCTGTATAAAAAAAAATTAAAGATGGAATTACAATGTGGCAGTTCCATTCCAGAGTCTTGAAGAATATTTGTTCACATATGTTCATAGCAGCATTTTTCCCAACAGCTAAAATATCAAAGCACCCATGTGTCCATCAGTGGATAAATGAATAAGCAAAATGTGGTATATACATACAATGGCCTATTATTTAGCCTTAAAACAGAAGGTAATTCTGACTTATGCCACAATATAGAGGAAACTTGAGGACATTATGCTAAGTGAAGTAAGTCAGTCACAAAACAGCCAATACTGAATGACTTCACTTTATAGAAGGTATTTGGAGCAGTTAAAATCATAGAGATACTTGGAATAGTTAAAAGTCGTAAAGAAAGACAAATTCCATGTAATAGAATTGTGGTTACCTGGGGCTGGAGGTGGAGGAATGGGTGGTTGTTGTTCAGTGGGCATCGAGTTTCATGAGGAGGAGTGGAGGTGACAGTGTACAACACTTATTCAGTTGCTGAGCCATGTGACTCTTTTCACCCCATGGACGGCAGCGCGCCAGGCTTCTGTGTACGTCACTATCTCCCGGAGTCTGCTCAAACACACCTCCACTGAGTCGGTGATGCCATCCAGCCATCTCACCCTCTGTCACCCTCTTCTCTTGCCCTCTGTCTTCCCCAGCATCTAGGTCTTTTCCAGTGAGTCATATCAGGTGGCCAAAGTATTGGAGCTTCAGCTTCAGACCTTCCAATGAATATTCAGGGTTGATTTCCTTTAGGATTGACAGGTTTGATCTCCTTGCTCTCTCTCCAAGGATGAACATATATAATACCACTGAATTGTACACTTAAAATGGTTAAGATGGTAAATTTTGTATTACGTGTATCTTATGACAATAAAAAAGTAAATGGTAACTAGAATTAAAGCTGAAAAAGTTGAAGCACTTTTAGGGAAGCAGAAAATAGATGGATGTTCCATATAAATAAGATAAATCTAGATTGTTGATGTCACAAGTGTTCAATGTTCTGGACACAATTCAAAAAATAAAAAGGTGAACTCAACATTGGTATCTCATTCACTTTTCTGGTTAGTGGTAGACGTGGTGGAAAGTATGGAGACTTGCTGAAAACTCAACAAGATGATTTTTTTTTTCCTGCTGAATTCCATGGCATGGAATTCCCTGACCAGGAATCACACCTGTGCTTCCTGAAGTGGAAGCACAGATTCTTAATCAGTGGACCATCAGGGAAGTCCCAACAAGTTGAATTTTTGAGCAGAATTTTTGACAGCTTCTTTGTGAGGAAGCACAGAATTTGTAGACCAGGACTGCCATGAATGAGGGCATCCTGGTAAATCCCCAGTGTTTCATGTTGGAAGCCAAGAGGACTTACATACCAGGAGAAAAGTGAATTCGAAATAGACTAACATTTCCAATGATGAAAAGTCAGTTTCACATCATCTCAGAAACTGGTTTAAGGCAACCCAGGATTTTTAATGCTCCAGTCACCTACCAGAGCGAATGTAAATCATCTCTGAAGAAAGAGATTTTCTTTTTGAAAGTTTTTCTTATACAGCTGCCATCACTCAATAAAAAATAACCAAACTCAAGACCAAAAAAAAAAAAGCTTGAAAATAAGAGAAATAACTGACAGAAGAATTAGACTCACAAGTGTAGACAAATAATGAAGGTACAGATATAAATTTTTTAAATAAATATTCTTAATGTGTTAATGAAAACAAGACAAAATGAGAATTCAGCAGAAAACTGAAACTTACTTTAAAAGTGTCAAGTGGAGAATTTTAGAACAGAAAAGCACAACAACCAACTAGAAAATTCAGTGGGTGAGTTTAACAAAATTACATGAAGATGAAGAGAGAAAGAATGAACAGAAAAATCAAGAAAAAATACATACACTGAAGCACAGTTCAGTTCAGTTGCTCAGTCGTGTCCAACTCTTTGCGACCCCATGAACCGCAGCACCCCACGCCTCCCTGTCCATCACCAACTCCCGGAATCCACCCAAACCCATGTCCATTGAGTCGGTGATGCCATCCAGCCATCTTATCCTCTGTCATCCCCTTCTCCTCCTGCCCTCAATCTTTCCCAGCATCAGGATCTTTTCAAATGAGTCAGCTCTTCATGTCAGGTGGCCAAAGTGTTGGAGTTTCAGCTTCAACATCAGTCCTTCCAATGAATATTCAGGACTGATCTCCTTTAGGATGGTCTCATTGGATCTCCTTGTAGTCCAAGGGACTCTCAAGAGTCTTCTCCAACACCACAGTTCAAAAGCATCAATTCTTCACCACTCAGCTTTCTTATAAAGTCCAACTCTCACATCCTTACATGACCACTGGAAAAACCATAGCCTTGACTAGACAGACCTTTGTTGACNAAAAAAGCTTGAAAATAAGAGAAATAACTGACAGAAGAATTAGACTCACAAGTGTAGACAAATAATGAAGGTACAGATATAAATTTTTTAAATAAATATTCTTAATGTGTTAATGAAAACAAGACAAAATGAGAATTCAGCAGAAAACTGAAACTTACTTTAAAAGTGTCAAGTGGAGAATTTTAGAACAGAAAAGCACAACAACCAACTAGAAAATTCAGTGGGTGAGTTTAACAAAATTACATGAAGATGAAGAGAGAATGAATGAACAGAAAAATCAAGAAAAAATACATACATTGAAGCACAGTTCAGTTCAGTTGCTCAGTCGTGTCCAACTCTTTGCGACCCCATGAACCGCAGCACCCCACGCCTCCCTGTCCATCACCAACTCCCGGAATCCACCCAAACCCATGTCCGTTGAGTCGGTGATGCCATCCAGCCATCTTATCCTCTGTCATCCCCTTCTCCTCCTGCCCTCAATCTTTCCCAGCATCAGGATCTTTTCAAATGAGTCAGCTCTTCATGTCAGGTGGCCAAAGTGTTGGAGTTTCAGCTTCAACATCAGTCCTTCCAATGAATATTCAGGACTGATCTCCTTTAGGATGGTCTCATTGGATCTCCTTGTAGTCCAAGGGACTCTCAAGAGTCTTCTCCAACACCACAGTTCAAAAGCATCAATTCTTCACCACTCAGCTTTCTTATAAAGTCCAACTCTCACATCCTTACATGACCACTGGAAAAACCATAGCCTTGACTAGACAGACCTTTGTTGACGAAGTAATGTCTTATTTTTAATATGCTGTCTAGGTTGGTCATAACTTTCCTTCCAAGGAGTAAACGTCTTTTAATTTCATGGCAGCGATCACCATCTGCAATGATTTTGGAGCCCCCCAAAATAAAGTCAGCCACTGTTTCCCCATCTATTTGTCATGAAGTGATGGGACTGGATGCCATGATCTTCGTTTTCTGAATGTGGAGCTTTAAGCCAACTTTTTCGCTCTCCTCTTTCACTTTCATCAAGAGGCTCTTTAGTTCTTCTTCACTTTCTGCCATAAGGGTGGTGTCATCAGCATATCTGAGGTTATTGATATTTCTCCCAGCAATCTTGATTCCAGCTTGTGCTTCTTCCAGCCCAGAGTTTCTCATGATGTACTCTGCATATAAATTAAATAAGCAGGGTGACAATATACAGCCTTGACGTACTCCTTTTCCTGTTTGGAACCAGTCTGTTGTTCCATGTCCAGTTCTAACTGTTGCTCCCTGACCTGCATACAGGTTTCTCAAGAGGCAGGTTAGGTGGTCTGGTATTCCCATCTCTTTCAGAATTTTCCACAGTTTATTGTGACCCACACAGTCAAAGGTTTTGGCATAGTCAACAAAGCAGAAATAGGTGTTTTTCTGGAACTCTCTTGCTTTTTCCATGATCCAGCGGATGTTGGCAATTTGATCTCTGGTTCCTCTGCCTTTTCTAAAACCAGCTTGTACACCTGGAAGTTCACGGTTCACGTATTGCTGAAGCCTGGCTTGGAGGATTTTGAGCATTACTTTACTAGCGTGTGAGATGAGTGCAATTGTGTGGTAGTTTGAGCATTCTTTGGCATTGCCTTTGTTAGGGATTGGAATGAAAACTGACCTTTTCCAGTCCTGTGGCCCCTGCTGAGTTTTCCAAATTTGCTGACATATTAAGTGCAGCACTTTCACAGCATCATCTTTCAGGATTTGAAATAACTCAACTGGAATTCCATCACCTCCACTAGCTTTATTCATGATGCTTCCTAAGGCCCACTTGACTTCACATTCCAGGATGTCTGGCTCTAGGTGAGTGATCACACCATCGTGACTATCTGGGTCATGAAGATCTTTTTTGTGTAGTTCTTCTGTGTATTCTTGCCACCTCTTCTTAATATCTTCTGCTTCTGTTAGATCCATTCCATTTCTGTCCTTTATTGAGCCCATCTTTGCATGTAATGTTCCCTTGGTGTCTCTAATTTTCTTGAAGAGATCTCTAGTCTTTCCTATTCTATTGTTTTACTCTATTTCTTTGCACTGATCACTGAGAAAGGCCTTCTTATCTCTCCTTGCTATTCTTTGGAACTCTGCTTTCAAATGGGTATATCTTTCCTTTTCTCCTTTGCTTTTCACTTCTCTTCTTTTCACAGCTATTTGTAAGGCCTCCTCAGACAGCCATTTTGCTTGTTTGCATTTCCTTTTCTTGAGGATGGTCTTGATCCCTGTTTCCTGTACAATGTCACAAACCTCCATCCATAGTTCTTCAGGCAGTCTGTCTATCAGATCTAGTCCCTTAAATCTATTTCTCACTTCCACTGTATAATCATAAGGAAATTCTTAGTCACTGGCTAAAATCTGCTTCAGTAATTTAACCCCAAACTTTAAGGAAACATGACCATAAAGCAAACTCAGAAAATGTTGATGAGAAAATGGGTTAAAATATTTGAGCACAAATTCAGACCTTCCTCTCCCACTGCAAATTCCTGGGAATAACAGAAAAGGTATTACCTTTTTTTAAGGCATACCCTTTTTAAAAAACCTCTAATAGTACCTTGGGAATTCCCTGGTAGCTCAATCGGTAAAGCATCTGCCTGCAGTTCAGGAGACCGGGGTTCAATCCCTGGTTTGGGAAGATCCCCTGGAGAAAGATATGGCAACCCACTCCAGTATTCTTGCCTGGAAAATCCCATGGCCAGAGGAGCCTGGCGGGCTACAGTCCATGGGGTGGCAGGAGTTGGACACAACAACTAAACCATAGTACCTTAAAAAAATAGAGATCTTCAGTGGGCAGAAATTATATGGATACTTTAAAGAACAGAGGCAAATATGAAAAGACTTAAAGAAAATGAACCAAAGATCTAAAAAAGATTTCATAGATAAGTGGACAATGGCCATCCAGTTCCTGCTAGGGAGGAGGCAGCTTGTGCAGGGGGCAGCAGAAGCTGTGCGTTATCACAGGAACTAGTTGGGATATATCTGTAGTAGGAGCAGCCAACTTTCCTGCTGTGACGTGCAGTTGGCAAGATAGGACCTGTCTTCAGGGAAGAACTGACTGGCCTGGGAAGAAGAGGCAGGGCCTGGTACCATGTAACATTCTTGTACAAGAAGACTCCTTCCCGGGAGTCTTCCCACTTCCATCTCACCCAAACAGTTTATCCCACATCCCCCATGTAATCTGTGGAATCAGGGACTAAGCACTCATCAGTAAGTTAAAGGAAATCTCAAAGATGAACACCCAACCAGGAATCATCAAGCTTTAGGGGAGACCAACAGCATGAAAAAACCTCCCTAAGCCCAACAAGCAGAAGCACAGTAACTAAAGGGAAGATTTAAGACAGTTTAAAGGAGTTAAATTAATGTATACATTAATATAAAAATATATATAATTACACTTTTTTTGCCACACCACATGGAATATGGGATCTTAAGTTCCCCAACCAGGGATTGAACCCGAGCCCCCTGCTGCAGTGGAAACACAGAGTCAACCATGAGACCACCAGGAAAGTTCAATGTTCGTATTTTGACAGGAGAAGACCCCTTAACCTTACAAAAGGAATAACGCATTATTTGAAAGAGCCACTTATGGATCTTGGAGAGGAACAACATAGCTATCAAACCTGAGAGATGGGTGGTGGCCAAGAGAGCAGAATCAGAAGACCTGGAATTCACCTCCTACTACAGGCACACCAGAATTACAAGTAGTTACAGAGAAACCATCTGTGATAATGACCTGAAGAGTAGTAGGAAATATTTTCCACAACTGAAGACATAAAAGGGAAGCCACAACAAAATGGGCAGGGGGCCAGAAATGCAGTAGTCAGGACAAGCCTTTGGGAAGGTGACCCACCAACGGAAGGAATAAGCACAACTGCAGAAGTCCTTCCCAAGGACTGAGGGGTCTGACACTCTGCAGCCCAGGGATCCTGCACTGGGAAGGTGAGCCTTCAGAACATCTGGCTTTTAAAACCAGAGGGGCTTATTTTGAGAAGAGCCAGAGGGCTATAGGAAACAAACTTGACTCTGAAAGGGTGAATGCAAAATCTCAAAAGATTCCAAGTCCAGGTACAGAAGCAGTAGCTTGAAAAGAGCTTGGGTCAGACCCACTTGCTCATCTTGGAAACCCTCCTGGAGGGGCAGAATGCAACTGGGGATCTTCCTGTGGATAGAGGTTATGACAGCAGCCATTTTGGGAAGCTCTTTCAACTATGATAATAACCTGCCATGGTAAGCACCATTTTGGAATCCTTTCTCTAGCCTGTTAACCAGGGACCCAGCCTCCTCAGACCATTTAGATAGCCACAGTTAGAATTTCAGCAAAGAGAAAATATAAAGAAGAACCAAACAGAGCTGATGACTAAATGACTAAATGAAAAAAATACACTAGAGGTTGTCCAAATATGATAAAAGAATTTTAAAAAATGAGGATACTTGAAGAGACCTCTGGGGCTTCCCTGGTGGTTCAGTGGTAAAGAATCTGCTTGCCGTTGCAGGAGACGTGGGTCTGATCCCTGGTGGAACATCCCACATGCTGCAGAGCAGCTAAGCCCATGTGCTACAACTATTGAACCTGTGCTCTAAAACCAGGAGGCCACAACTCCGAGCCCACGTGCCCTCAAGCCCATGCTCTGCAACAAGAGACGCCCTCACACTGCAACCAGAGAGTAGTCCCCACTCTCCACAACCAGAGAAAAGCTCCCCTCAACCAAAGCAATAAAGACTCAGCACAGCCAAGATTAAGTAAATTGTTCTTAAAAATCAATGAAGACAGCCTAAGAGACCTCAGGGAAAACATTAAACACACCAACCCATGCATTATAGGGATCCTAGAAGGAGAAAAGGGAGAGAGAGAAAGGACCTGAGAAAATATTTGAAGAGATAATAGCTGAAAACTTCCCTAACGTGGGAATTAAAAGACAATGGAAAAAATATTTGAAGGCGCATAGGCAAAAACAACAAGTAACATGCAAAGGAACTTCTGTACAGTTACCTGCTGACTTCTCAGCAGAAACTCTGCAAGCCGGAAGAGAGTGGCATAATATATTTAGAGTAATGAAAGGGGAGAACTCTACCAAGAATACTCTACCTAGCAAGGCTCCACTCAGATTTGACAGAGAAATCAAAAGCTTTATAGACAAGGAAAAGCTAAGAGAATTCAGTACTACCAAACCAGCTTTTCAACAAATGCTAAAGGAACTCCTCTAGACAAGGAAGAGGCCAGCAATTTAAAACAACCTTGTACATATATATATTACTATATCAAAACCTCAAAAACTCTACTGTACTCTTGGAGGGCTGTTTATATGCAAGAGTGTCCCTGCATAGCTTGTTTGAATTTAATTTTTCTTTTTTGGCAGAGGGCTAATTTTGGTTTGGATGCTTATTCTCTCTCCTCAGTGTGTGCTGGCCATTATCCCCTGTGGTGGGAGTGGTCAGCCACCTCTGCCAAGTGACCTGAGACCAGGAGCCAACCACTGCCCCTCCTTCCTGGAAGCATGCATGTGGGCTATGTACCTGCACACCCCCTGTCAGCACTGATGGTCTGTGTGAGTTTCTCTATGCTTTGCTCTCTGCAAACCTGTTGCCACCCTCTCCCCTGAAGCTCCAAAGCTCCTCTGTCATGGCTGATCCCCCTACTAGTGAGGGGGACTTACCAGTGTTTGAAAATCTTTCCGCTTTCACAACCCCCTCCCAGGGTACAGATCCTGTCTAGATTCCTTTCTCTTTTCTTCTTTTTTCTTTTGTTCAGTGCAGTTACGTTGAGATTTTCTTGCCCTTTTGGAGGTCTGATGTCTTCTGTCAGTGTTTAGTAGATGTTCTATAAGAGTTGTTCCTCATGTGTATGTATTTTTGATGTATCTGTGGGGAGAAGGTGAACTCCACATCCTACTCTTCCACCATCTTGATCTTTCCCCTTAAGCACTTCTTAATAGATGATCTGGGTAAGTTTTCACAATTCTGTATTCCCCAGTAAGAAGAAGACAAAGCACATTTTTCTTTGTGTGTGTGTGTGTGTGTGTGTGTGTTGCTGGCAAGCAATACATCTAATGACTCTAGGTATAATCTTTATTTGGAATCATTTCACCTATAGTTTAAGTTTGGTTATTTTAAAATTTTGAATAAATGAATCATCCTGTAAATAGTTTGTCTGGCTTCTTTCATTTAGCATGTTTTTTAGATTCACCTATGTTATTGTGTGTTTCAGTGATTTGTTCACTTTTAACACTGTGTATTTCATTATATAAATATACTAAAGTTGCTTTCTCTAGTCAGTTTTGGTAAACATTTCAATTGTTTCCAATTTTGACCTATTTGAATAAACTTGCTATGAACATTCTTGCACAAATCTTTTGTAGAAAACATGTTTTCATTTTTCTTGTGTAAATACTTGGGAGTGGAATTGCTGAGTTATAGAGTGGAGATATGTTTAAATATATTAGAAACTACCAAACCATTTTCCATAGTATTTATACTGTTTTATACATAACCATCAACTGTATATAAGAGATTCAACTACTGTACATTCTCATCAATATTTGATTGTCACTTTCACTTTTGGACACAACTGAGCAACTTCACTTTCACGCATTGGAGAAGGAAATGGCAACTCACTCCAGTGTTCTTGCCTGAAGAATCCCAGGGATGGAGGAGCCTGGTGGGCTGCCATCTATTGGGTTGCACAGAGTCAGACACGACTGAAGCGACTTAGCAGCAGCAGCAGCAGTCTTTTACTTTAGCCATTCTCTAGAGTGTCTAAAAAATATCTCATTGTGGTTCTAAATTTATTTCCATCATGAATAATGATACTGGGCATCATTTCATGTACTTCTTAGTCATAGTACATCTTTTGTAAAACACTTAAGATTTTGCTCCAAACTCATTCTTTCTGTATATTATTTGCTTCCATTGTTTGATTGAACTGAAATCCATGCAATTGAATTCCCTGTTGATGAATATTTAAATTGTCTCAAATGTATATTTTTTATCAACGGGCATGAAATGATGAACTTTGTACAGCTTTGTGCACCAGTGGGCCAATATTTTCAGTATTCTGCCATTTTGGCCATTTATAGCATTAAGCATGGACAGAACTTACATGTTTTCACAAAAAGGGCTCAATGGTTGGGAACCATTTTGATGCCTGAGTCATAGGGGCCCTTATGACATCATTCCTGACTTCCCTTCTTCCAGCCTGAGATGTGGCTGGAAGAGTACAGACCTGAGAGCAATGGAACCATCTAACTCCTAACTATGGGAAATTTAAGGGACCGCAGACCTGAGAGATTTGAACCATCTATTTCCAAGTCATGGGCATTCGATTTTGTGTAAGAGAGAGTGCCAGTCTACACGAAGTTGCAGGCAGGGAAAGGTGGATTTCACAGTTGTTAAGGATACAAGTCCTACATGTAGGGTCTCTGGGCAAGGCAAGAGGTTGAGCATGTGGTAGACTCAGAACCGAATTTACAGAGAGCAACCTACTCTTATCTTTCCCCTCTAAACTCTGATTACAGAAGGAGGGCCACGTTTGTCAAATTGTAATAGAAAACGTTGATGAAACCACATTACTACATGAAGCAAGGGAGGAAGAGGGGAACAAAAAACCTGAATCACCTCCAGAACAGGTAGGCCAATAGAGGTTCTCAAAGTTGAAGGGGACCCAAACCTGCAATGTATCTAACTAAAGTCACCCAGGGGTGACAGTTGTCTTTCTCTGTGGCCCATAGCATGGGATGATCAGGGAATCTGTCACGCACAGCTGGTAAAGAATCTGCCTGTGATGCGGGAAACCTGGATTTGATCCCTGGGTTGGGAAGACCCCCTGGAGAAGGGAAAGGCTACCCATTCCAGTATTCTGGCCTGGAGAATTCCATGGATTAAATAATCCATGGGGTCACAAAGAGTCAGACATGACTGAGCAACTTTCACTTTCCTTCTTATGTCCATACATGACTACTGGGAAAAGCATAGCTTTGACTAGAAGGACCTTTGTCAGCAAAGTAATGTCTGCTTTTTAATATGCTGTCTAGATCAGTCATAGCTTTTCTTTGGAGCAAGCGTCTTCTAATTTCATGGCTGCAGTCACTATCTGCAGTGATTTTGGAGCCCAAGAAAATTAAGTCTGTCTCTGTTTCCACTGTTTCCCCATCTATTTCCCGTGAAGTGATGGGACTAGATGCCATGATCTTAGTTTTCTGAAGGTTGAGTTTTAAGTCAGCTTTTTCACTCTCTTCTTCCACTTTCATCAGAGGCTCTTCAGTTCCTCTTTGCTTTCTGTCATTACGGTGGTGTCATCTGCATATCTGAGGTTTTTGATATTTTCCTGGCAATCTTGATTCCAACTTATGCTTTATCCAGCCCAGCATTTCACATGATGTACTCTGCATGGAAGTTAAATAGCAGGGTGACAATATACAGCCTTCGTGTAATCATTTCCCAATTTGGAACCAGTCTGTTGTTTGTGTCTGGTTCTAGCGGTTGCTTCTTGACCTGCATAAAAATTTCTCAGGAGGCAAGCAAGGTGGTCTGGTATTCCCATCTCTTTAAGAATGTTCCACAGTTATGATCCACACAGTCAAAGGCTTTGGCATAGTCAATAAAGCAGAAATAGTTGTTTTTCTGGGATTCTCTTGCTTTTTGTATGATCAAACAGATGTTGGCAATTTGATCTCTGGTTCCTCTGCCTTTTCTAAATCCAGCTTTAACATATGGAAATTCTTGGTTCATGTACTGTTGAAACCTGGCTTGGAGAATTTTGAGCATTACTTTGCTAGCGTGTGAGATGAGTGCAATTGTGGGGTAGTTGAACATTCTTTGACATTGCCCTTCTTTGGAATTAGAATGAAAACTGACCATTTCCAGTCCTGTGGCCACTGCTGAGTTTTCCAAATTTGCTGGCATATTGAGTGCAGCAGTTTCATAGCATCATCTTTTAGGACTTGAAATAGCTCAGCTGATATTCCATCATCTCCACTAGCTTTGTTCCTAGTGATGCTTCCTAAGGCCCACCTGACTTTGGATTCCAGGATGTCTGGCTGTAGGTGAGTGATCACACCATCGTGGTTATCTGGGTCATGAAGATCTTTTTTGTATAGGTCTTCTGTGTATTCTTGTCACCTCTTAATATCTTCTGCTTCTGTTAGGTCCCTACCATTTCTGTCCTTTATTGAGCCCATCTTTGCATGAAATGTTCCTTTGGTATCTCTAATTTTCTTGAAGAGCTCTCTAGTCTTTCATATTCTATTGTTTTCCTCTATTTCTTTGCACTGATCCCTGAGGAAGGCTTTCTTATCTCTCCTTGCTGTTCTTTGGAACTCTGAATTCATATGGATATCTCTTTCCTTTTCTCCTTTGCCTTTCACTTCTCAGTCTGATTTCTGTATTGACCATCTGGTGATAGTCATGTGTAGAGTCTTCTCATGTGCTGTTGGAACAGGGCGTTTGCTATGACCAGTGCTTTTTCTTGGCAAAATTCTGTTAACCTTTGCCCTGCTTCATTTTGTGCTCCAAAGTCAAAGTTGCCTTTTACTCCAGTATCTCTTGACTTCCTACTTTTGCATTCCGGTCCCCTATGATGAAAAGGACATCTTTTGGGGGTGTTAGTTCTAGAAGATCTTGTAGGTCATCATAGAACCGTTCAACTTCAGCTTCATTGGCATTAGTGGTTGAGGCATAGACTTGGATTACTGTGATATTGAATGGTTTGCCTTGGAAATGAACAGAGATCATTCTGTCATTTTTGAGATTGCATCCAAGTACTGCATTTTGGACTCTTTTGTTAACTATGAGGGCTACTCCATTTCTTCTAAGGGATTCTTGCCCACAATAGATATAATGGTCATCTGAATTAAATTTGCACGTTCCAGTCCATTTTAGTTCACTGATTCCTATAATGTCGATCCATGTTCACTCTTGCCATCTCTCCTGTTTGATCACTTTCAATTTTCCTTGATTCATGGACCTAACATTCCAGGTTCCTATGCAATATTGTTCTTTACAGCATCAGACTTTACTTCCATTGCCAGTCACATCCACAACTGGGTGTTAGAAACCCAAGTCTAGAGTTGTGTGGGAGTGCGTGTGTGTTTACATGAGTGCATATATATGAGTTAACTGAAGTTCAAGATGTGAGAACCAAAAGAAGTGAAAGGAATAAATGAGCAGGGCTCCAGACTGTGCGGGACAGGCAAACATCTAATCCCGTGATTTGACAGAGAAGCCAGCAGGTTGTGCACTGGAGCTGGTGTCAGGCATGAAAGGAGAGCAAAGGATGCCCCTTCTCCAGCCTGTGAATGCGGTCTGAAGCGAAGTGATAGGCTTCCCAGGTAGGTATCAGGCCCGAGGTGCAACAGAATAACCCATTGACCCATAGATGGTGGTGTTCTTGTTCTAAACTGGCCAAACAAGCCCAAGGAACCAGGTGACAGCTAGGGCAGGTGTGCCCCCAAGCAACATATGAGGACTGTGAGACTCCATGTTCAGCTGTGATGTGTCTGTTAATCAATAGTGGTGGAGACAGGGTACCTGTCTGGTCTTCTGGCTCCAGCCAGTGGCCTGCCCAGTGCTCAGGAACTGCTGGGGAATTGACCATTGTTGACGAAGTGTCAAGACCCCTTCCTAGCTCATGCCAGGGCTGAGGTGGGTTGGGAACATTTTCTGAGTGTCCTTTCTTTTTCCTTGTAGCCTCCGCCCCAGGTGAAAAAGCCAAAACCACCTGAAAAGGTGGTTTTAAGCAATGAACTGCAAGCAATAAAAATCCAGGCCTGGTGGCGGGGCACCCTGGTGCGCAGGACACTACTGCATGCGGCTCTCAGAGCACGTGTTATTCAATACTGGTGGAAACAGAAACTGGCAGAGCTGCTAGAGAAGAAACGACGGACTGTGCTGCAGCATTATGCTCGGGAGAAATGGGCAGTGGTCAGGCTACAGTCCTGGGTTCGCATGTGGCGCGTCCGCGTTCGTTACTGCCGTTTGCTCCAGGCTGTCCGCATCATCCAAGTCTACTGGCGCTGGCATAATTGCCATACCCGTGGCGTTTTTAGGGGCAGCTATGAACTCACAGAAAGCCAGCTAGGACTTGAGCTTGAAATCTTTCTGGGATCACACATCTGTCGGATTACGGACTGCATCCCCTTCCCAATAAAGAACTGATCAGGTCGGCTCCAACACTGTGTCCCAAGGTCTCTGTCAGACAAGCTTCAGGAGGTCTTGTCCCAGTGAAGGGTCAAAGTAAATGATGGCAGATATTGGGTATCTCACAGGTCAGCTCTGAGGTTATCTGGGGTCCCATATGAAGGAGGATTCTAAGAGACGGGGACTGGATGGGTGGAGTCTGTGATTAATTAGTAGTGGCTGCCGTGAGTAGGAGAGACGGGGTTGCAGGGCTGCTAAGTCAGCCAACTCCAGGGAAACTCCTTCATAGTGTGGTCTATAGTTTTCAGTTTTCATTTTGTCAGTGGTTTCCTTTGCTGTGCAAAAGCTTGTAGACGATTAGGTCTCTTTTGTTTATTTTTGCTTTTACTTCTGTTGCCTTAGGAGACTGACTGAAGAAAACATTGATGATTTATGTTGGAGAATATTTTGCCTATATTCCATTCTAGGAGTTTTGTGGTATCTTGTCTTATATTTAAGTCTTTAAGCCATTTGTAGGTTTCTGTGTGTGTGTAGGTGAGAGGGTGTATTCTAACTTCATTAATTTACATGGGGGTGTACAACTTCCCAACAGCACTTGCTGAAGAGACTGTCTTTTCCCCATTATGTATTCTCACCTCCTTTGTTGAAGATTAATTGACCATAGGTGATTAATTGATCATGGGCTATCTGTTTGGTTCTCTTGATCCGTAAGTCTGTTTTTGTGTCAATACCATGTTGTTTGGATTATCTGAGGTCTGGCAGGGTTATGCTTCCTGCTTTGTTCTTTTTCCTCAGGATTTATTCTGTCTTTTATGGTTCCATATAAATTTTAGGATTATTTATTCCAGTTCTGTGAAAAATTACTTGGGTAAGTTAAATCTGGGCTTCCCTGGTGGCTCAGTTCCATAAAGAATCCATTAAATCTGTGGTTTTCTTTGGGTAGCATGGCCATTTTAACAGTGTTATTTCTGTCAATCCAAGAGCATTTCCATTCAATTTAGACCAATTCCCAAAGTCCCCCCCCACCCACACACCTGGGGACAACAGAAGCCCACACAGCCTGGCCTTGGCCTTTTCACTCTCTCAGTACCTTCCCTGGTGGCTCTGTTAATATCAAATAAACCCAGCACCCTCCCATCTCAGTGCTTTGCTCTTGTTGCCTCATCTAGAATTTGAATGGTCTGAGTGAGAATCTAATCATGGATTGGTCACCTGAGAGCCAGATGTGGAATTTTATCCTTTGCCTAGTTCAACTGGTCAGCAGAACAAAGCCATAGGCAATCATCATCCATTCCTGAAACAACTGCATGAGGAATAGATGAACTGGTCAGGTCCTTCTCTTGCCCTGTATTCCAGTTAGGCAAAGCATGTGTATGTCCACCTTCACTCAAGAATAACCTCTGAGCTCTACCTCCTAAAGAAAGTGGGCAGTCTTATCATGAAGAGATCCTATTATGTATGCTGGATCTACAGGAAATAGTGCAGTGTTTTCCAAACTTTACCAATGGTCCCAATGACATGGAGGGTCTCATTAAAGCAGATTGTTGGGCCCAACCCATCATTTCTGATTCATCATATCATGTTCCCAAGAATGAGTGTTTCTAACAAGTTTCCAGGTGATGCTGTGACTACTATTTTAGGAAACTCCATTATCCATATCACTGGGGTAGAGTTTAACTATGTCGTGGCTGTAGATGAAAGCAGAACTAAAGTAACAGTGGTTTAAATAAAAAGAGGTTTAAGTTTACAGACAGGTGTTCCAAGTCTGGTACGGTACTCACAGGGTAAGAAATCTTTTCCTCTTACAATCTGTTACTGTGCTATATATGGCCTCTCATCCCCAGGTCACTTCATGATCCAAAATGACAGCTTCAAGATCAATAATTAGATGTGCAATCTAGCCAATAGAGATGAAAGAGAAGGAGAAAGGCATGCTACTTCTCTTTAAGGGCATATCCTTGAATTTACATATGCTGCTTTTGTGCACAGCTCAGAAGGATATAAAAGAAAATCTAAAATAGGAAAAGTAACAGTCATTGATAAGATGACTTAGAGTTGTAAAGTTGTCAATTATCTCTAAGTTAATCTGTAAATTAACCTCAGTTCCAGTAAAAATCTCATTAGAAGTTTTGGGGAAATTACCAAACTGAGGAAAAAGTATCATTTTGAAGAATAAATAAATATCCACAGAAAAAGAGACTGGGAAAATGATCAATCACATAAAATGCATTATAAACTTGTAATAATATTGTGAAGTTGAGGCACCAGCTGTTAAGAGTTTAAGGTGAAGATTAAACATTTATTCAAGGATTTATAGAGTTTCCCCTTCATGCCATTCCCCTCCATGTGTATCATTGGGTGATAGCCCCTCTTCTGCCCTAGCAGGAGAGAGTTTTATTTTCTGGATAATTTAAAGCAAAGAACACCCAGACTCAAGGATTTCACGCATTGCTGAAGGCAGAGGTGAAGTGCCATACTATCATGGAGGGATTGATTGGAAGTGTGTAGGCCGAATAGTGAAGCCTCAAGCCGTCTATGCCAACTCGGCTACCTAAAGGCCTGCAGTCAACTTTCATTTCCTACTCTCTGACTCAAAGTTTGGGATTCTTCTCTGGGGAATCAGTCCATTATTGTTGCTTATGAATAGCAAACTGCCACAAGCCTTAGTTGCATGCCACAGTAAAGCATGTTGACCTAGGCTGCATTCAACTGGGGTGGTTTGACTGGGGAAACTCTGCTCCACATTTCTCATCCTTCTCCTCATACCAGCAAGCTACCTAGGGATTTCCTTGTCTTGGCAATGGCAAAAATGTGAAATAGCAAACATTAGTTGGCAAAACCTTTCAAAGCCAAAGTCAAACTTTCATGTCATGCTGCCTTTATTCTACTGGCCAAAGCAAGTCACAGAGCCAGACCCAACACACAGGAGGACAGATTCCATTCCCTTATGCAAAGAAACTTCAAAGTCCCATAGCAAAAGGTGTGAATATAAGGCCTCTAATGCAATCTACCACAGGCTCCAAAGAATAAAACAAATGATTACTGATGTATGAAATGAAACCCAACTCCGCCTTATCAGCCCTTACTGAATGGCATCCTAAGCCCCACCATGGACACTGAGTAGCATTCTCTTGTTATACGTAAATAGGCAACTTAACATAAATCATTGATATTTTCATAAGGCTGCTCACATGAAAGACTAAGACATAAACACAAACAGGAAAAAGGGCTTAAAAGAAATAGAGCCAATACTGGGAACAGAAGAAAAAGGTTAAAAAAAAAAAACTCAAGCTAACAGCTANCCCCCCCACCCACACACCTGGGGACAACAGAAGCCCACACAGCCTGGCCTTGGCCTTTTCACTCTCTCAGTACCTTCCCTGGTGGCTCTGTTAATATCAAATAAACCCAGCACCCTCCCATCTCAGTGCTTTGCTCTTGTTGCCTCATCTAGAATTTGAATGGTCTGAGTGAGAATCTAATCATGGATTGGTCACCTGAGAGCCAGATGTGGAATTTTATCCTTTGCCTAGTTCAACTGGTCAGCAGAACAAAGCCATAGGCAATCATCATCCATTCCTGAAACAACTGCATGAGGAATAGATGAACTGGTCAGGTCCTTCTCTTGCCCTGTATTCCAGTTAGGCAAAGCATGTGTATGTCCACCTTCACTCAAGAATAACCTCTGAGCTCTACCTCCTAAAGAAAGTGGGCAGTCTTATCATGAAGAGATCCTATTATGTATGCTGGATCTACAGGAAATAGTGCAGTGTTTTCCAAACTTTACCAATGGTCCCAATGACATGGAGGGTCTCATTAAAGCAGATTGTTGGGCCCAACCCATCATTTCTGATTCATCATATCATGTTCCCAAGAATGAGTGTTTCTAACAAGTTTCCAGGTGATGCTGTGACTACTATTTTAGGAAACTCCATTATCCATATCACTGGGGTAGAGTTTAACTATGTCGTGGCTGTAGATGAAAGCAGAACTAAAGTAACAGTGGTTTAAATAAAAAGAGGTTTAAGTTTACAGACAGGTGTTCCAAGTCTGGTACGGTACTCACAGGGTAAGAAATCTTTTCCTCTTACAATCTGTTACTGTGCTATATATGGCCTCTCATCCCCAGGTCACTTCATGATCCAAAATGACAGCTTCAAGATCAATAATTAGATGTGCAATCTAGCCAATAGAGATGAAAGAGAAGGAGAAAGGCATGCTACTTCTCTTTAAGGGCATATCCTTGAATTTACATATGCTGCTTTTGTGCACAGCTCAGAAGGATATAAAAGAAAATCTAAAATAGGAAAAGTAACAGTCATTGATAAGATGACTTAGAGTTGTAAAGTTGTCAATTATCTCTAAGTTAATCTGTAAATTAACCTCAGTTCCAGTAAAAATCTCATTAGAAGTTTTGGGGAAATTACCAAACTGAGGAAAAAGTATCATTTTGAAGAATAAATAAATATCCACAGAAAAAGAGACTGGGAAAATGATCAATCACATAAAATGCATTATAAACTTGTAATAATATTGTGAAGTTGAGGCACCAGCTGTTAAGAGTTTAAGGTGAAGATTAAACATTTATTCAAGGATTTATAGAGTTTCCCCTTCATGCCATTCCCCTCCATGTGTATCATTGGGTGATAGCCCCTCTTCTGCCCTAGCAGGAGAGAGTTTTATTTTCTGGATAATTTAAAGCAAAGAACACCCAGACTCAAGGATTTCACGCATTGCTGAAGGCAGAGGTGAAGTGCCATACTATCATGGAGGGATTGATTGGAAGTGTGTAGGCCGAATAGTGAAGCCTCAAGCCGTCTATGCCAACTCAGCTACCTAAAGGCCTGCAGTCAACTTTCATTTCCTACTCTCTGACTCAAAGTTTGGGATTCTTCTCTGGGGAATAAGTCCATTATTGTTGCTTATGAATAGCAAACTGCCACAAGCCTTAGTTGCATGCCACAGTAAAGCATGTTGACCTAGGCTGCATTCAACTGGGGTGGTTTGACTGGGGAAACTCTGCTCCACATTTCTCATCCTTCTCCTCATACCAGCAAGCTACCTAGGGATTTCCTTGTCTTGGCAATGGCAAAAATGTGAAATAGCAAACATTAATTGGCAAAACCTTTCAAAGCCAAAGTCAAACTTTCATGTCATGCTGCCTTTATTCTACTGGCCAAAGCAAGTCACAGAGCCAGACCCAACACACAGGAGGACAGATTCCATTCCCTTATGCAAAGAAACTTCAAAGTCCCATAGCAAAAGGTGTGAATATAAGGCCTCTAATGCAATCTACCACAGGCTCCAAAGAATAAAACAAATGATTACTGATGTATGAAATGAAACCCAACTCCGCCTTATCAGCCCTTACTGAATGGCATCCTAAGCCCCACCATGGACACTGAGTAGCATTCTCTTGTTATACGTAAATAGGCAACTTAACATAAATCATTGATATTTTCATAAGGCTGCTCACATGAAAGACTAAGACATAAACACAAACAGGAAAAAGGGCTTAAAAGAAATAGAGCCAATACTGGGAACAGAAGAAAAAGGTTAAAAAAAAAAAACTCAAGCTAACAGCTATAGTTTTATAGACTGAAAAGAGATGATAAATCAGTGAAATAAGAATGATGTGGCAGCCTTCAGAATGCGAGAAAATAATAGCAAATAAAGCAACTGGCAAAGAATTAATTTCTAAAATATATAAGCAGCTCATGTAGCTCAATACCATAAAAACAAACGACCCAATCAAAAAATGGGCCAAAGAACTAAACAGACATTTCTCCAAAGAAGACATACAGATGACTAACAAACACATGGAAAGATCTTCATCACTCATTATCAGAGAAATGGAAATCAAAACCACAATGAGGTACCATCTCACACTGGTCAGAATGGCTTCCATCAAAAAGTCTACAAACAATAAATGCTGGAGAGGGTGTGGAGAAAAGGAAACCTTCTTAAACTGTTGGTGGGAATGCAAACTAGCATAGCCACTATGGAAACAGTGTGGAAATTCCTTAAAAAACTGGAAATAGAACTGCCATATGACCCAGTAATTCCACTGCTGGGCATAACAGCAAGGAAACCATAATTGAAAAAGACACATGTACCCCAATGTTCATCACAGCACTGTTTACAATAGGTAGGACATGAAAGCAACCTAGATGCCCATTGGCAGATGAATGGGTAAGGAAGAAGTTGTGGTACATATACACAATGGAATATTACTCAGCTATAAAAAAAGAATGCACTTGAGTCAGTTCTAATGGGGTGGATGAAACTGGACCCTGTTATACAGAGTGAAGCAAGCCAGAGAGAGAAACACTAATACAGTATATTAATGCATATATATGGAATTTAGAAAGATGGGAACAACGACCCTATATGCAAGACAGCAAAAGAGACACAAATGTAAAGAACAGACTTTTGGACCATATGGGAGAAGGTAAGAGTGGGACGATATGAGAGAAAAGCATTGCAACATGTATATTATCGTATGTAAAACAGATGACCAGTGCAAGTTAGATGCATGAAGCAGAGCACAAAGCTAGTGCTCTGGGACAGCCCAGAGGGATGGGGTGGAAAGGGAGATGGCAGGGGGTTCAGGATGGTGGGACACATGTATACCCATGGCTGATTCATGTCAATGTATGGCAAAAAGCCACCACAATATTGCAAAGTAATTAGCCTCCAATTAAAATTAATTTTAAAAAAAGAATGGTGTGCCACTTAAAGAATATTCAGAGAACAGGAAAGAGCGCCTGAAAGTCGACTCTTAAAAAAATGGAAAAAGTCTTCTCAAAAGTAACACAGGAAAGACAGAGTTGGAAGATAATGTAGAAAATATTGAAAAAATAGAGGATTGCTCTATGATCTGACTAATAAGATTTGTGTAAGTATTTAAAGCTAGTGGCCAGTGACAAGGCCCTGGCCTGTCGGCTTTGTAGAAGGTGAATTTCCATGAAGAAATTTCCACAGAAAGTATTGAAACAAGTAAAATGTTTATTAGAAGGAAAAAGTACAAATGAATTGAATCACATGGGCGGGCTCAGAAAGAGTCCTATCCTCATGGTAGTTGGAATCACTTATATGGGGCATTTCTTACAGGTTTCTTCTAGCCAGTCATCTTGCCCTTTCCTGACTCTGAGTCTGTATTTGGTTTAACTCAGGGTCCTCCCAAGGGTGTGCATGCATCTCTTAGCCAAGATGGATTCTAGTGAAGAGGCCAAGGATAGGTTGACATCATCTACTATGGGGTGGTGCCTCCTCCCTTTCTGACCTTTCTGCTCATGTGTAGTCAGAAAGATCTTTTTGACCTCGAGAATGAGAAATATGTGGTCTCTTTATCTTTTGTCTAGGCAGGGCTCAGCTCCTCTCTTGTTCCTGCTATTATCTTCATCCTGGGAGTATCTGTCCACAGGGGACAAACTTCAGCTGCTCAGCCTGGAGCCCACCTATCTCCTGCCTCAAGTTCACACCGCCAGAAAGAATCTATATCAAGACTAGAACCCAGATACTTACCCTTGAGTCACACTGTGTCTCACAGAAGTCTCACAGACTGTCTCACACAAGTCTCTAGTCAGAGAAATGCAAAGTGAAACAGCAAGGCGACACCACTTTGCACCTTTCAGTTTAAGAAAAATTAGTGGTTGACAGAAGTTAGGTTGGGTCTGCCACTGTGGAGAGCAGTTTGTCAGGATTCTGTGGTGTGGAGGAGCCCCCTGTTCTATGACTCAGCAAGTCACCCTGTGTGTAACCCTGGAGAAGGCCTACCACAGCTGCTGAGCAATAGGAAGATGCTCCTTGGGGCATTGTCTGTTGTAGATAATCCTAGGAGGTCACTTAGAAATTAATTCAGAGGATAAAAACAGATTATTCTGGGTCATGAGTACATATAGAGACACTGTTATCAAATTATATATATATATATAAACATTTTCATAATAAAAAGAGTTTATATGAAGCTGCGTGGGAAGAGAAAGGGAATCAAGAGTGTACTTCATGGTATGGCTGTCAGTAGCACTCTTTTGTGTAAGTATTTAAAGTAATGGTAATGTAAACGCTAAGTCATGATCAGACCTAAGTTGCAAATAACCTCACAGGGAAAATGAGGGGAGGAAAATGTGGGGTTGTTTGGAATGGGGCAGAAAAACTAAATCATCTTCTTTGGTGGAAAGCTGATAGATAATGCTTTGAAATGAAGAGGCCATGTCAGCCTGTTAACTGAGATCTGGGGAGAGAGTGTGAACATGGCTGGGAAGTGACTGTGGAGACAGTCAGAAGACTGATGGCTTTTGAAGCAAGCCTGAATACCTAATTAACCTTAGATGACCACTGCCACTATGGGAGGAGTCTGAGATATTACCTGCCTCCTAGGTAATGATCATTTGGGAAATTCCTCCTGCCCACTGTATTTCAGACAGGATGAAAGGGCTTCTTTTGTTATAAGGAATGTAACACTGGCCTGCTAAGTGCAGCTCAACAGAAGGACAGAAGCTGGAGAGAGGGAACAGAAATTGACTGAGGTGCCTCCATCCCAAACCTTCCTTGGCCCCTTCTGCTCACCATCCATACCCACACTCTTCCCCATTAGAGGAGGGACTTTCTCACCTGCTGAAGAAGGGCACCACTGCAGAGAAAATGGGAGGGTGTGGAGAGCAGCCTGAGCCTATGCACCTTCCTCTGCCTTATGGGAGCTGCTCTGCTCAGTAGCTGAGGACAGGATGATCTTGGTGGACCAAACCAGAGATCATTCTTGGGACAAGACATACTCTCAGGGGATGTGGTTCTACCAAAGACCCTGATGCATCCCTAGTAGGAGGGAAATGCAAGTGTTTCCATTTTATCCAACAAGTTTGAGCCTGGAGAAGGCAACATGGTCCTTGGGTCATAGTTGCCCTTGTGACATCATGGCTATCTCCTCATCTACCATCCTCCCTGCCTCTGCCAAGACCAATGGAGCAGCGACCAGAGAGGGATATGAACACCTGAACCACTGACCCAAAACCATGGGCAGTAAATGCTCTGTAAGACTTAGACACTCCCTTCCCCAAGGGTGGGGAGTTGCCCCATGGCTGAGAGAAGCACTAGATGACTTCAAGGACCCTGGAAAAGAACAGGGAGCTGGGGCTTTGGGAACTTGGCACAGAGTCCATGGTCCTCACTCATGTTTTCTCCCCACATTCTGATTGCAGAAGACTGAACCAGATAATGACGATCTAGAGAAAGAGAGGAAAAGGAAGGTAGGTGGCGCCCAGGAGCATGCAGGAACCTCAGACTATTGGCCTTCTGACCCCAGGGTCCCTGGAAGTAAAGGCTTCATTTCTAGTCTCACAGAAATCAGCTCAGTGGTGCCTTCCTGTCCCGGTATATTCCCTCCATATTCTGGGTGAGGGAGGGAGAGAGACAGAGAAGCGAGGAATCAGGATACTCACAGGCCATATGGAAGGTGAGACACAGCACAGTGAAAACTGGAGAGCTGGAGAAAGGGCATCCTGAGCCTAGAAGGATATGAGAGTGATNGCATTGTCTGTTGTAGATAATCCTAGGAGGTCACTTAGAAATTAATTCAGAGGATAAAAACAGATTATTCTGGGTCATGAGTACATATAGAGACACTGTTATCAAATTATATATATATATATAAACATTTTCATAATAAAAAGAGTTTATATGAAGCTGCGTGGGAAGAGAAAGGGAATCAAGAGTGTACTTCATGGTATGGCTGTCAGTAGCACTCTTTTGTGTAAGTATTTAAAGTAATGGTAATGTAAACGCTAAGTCATGATCAGACCTAAGTTGCAAATAACCTCACAGGGAAAATGAGGGGAGGAAAATGTGGGGTTGTTTGGAATGGGGCAGAAAAACTAAATCATCTTCTTTGGTGGAAAGCTGATAGATAATGCTTTGAAATGAAGAGGCCATGTCAGCCTGTTAACTGAGATCTGGGGAGAGAGTGTGAACATGGCTGGGAAGTGACTGTGGAGACAGTCAGAAGACTGATGGCTTTTGAAGCAAGCCTGAATACCTAATTAACCTTAGATGACCACTGCCACTATGGGAGGAGTCTGAGATATTACCTGCCTCCTAGGTAATGATCGTTTGGGAAATTCCTCCTGCCCACTGTATTTCAGGCAGGATGAAAGGGCTTCTTTTGTTATAAGGAATGTAACACTGGCCTGCTAAGTGCAGCTCAACAGAAGGACAGAAGCTGGAGAGAGGGAACAGAAATTGACTGAGGTGCCTCCATCCCAAACCTTCCTTGGCCCCTTCTGCTCACCATCCATACCCACACTCTTCCCCATTAGAGGAGGGACTTTCTCACCTGCTGAAGAAGGGCACCACTGCAGAGAAAATGGGAGGGTGTGGAGAGCAGCCTGAGCCTATGCACCTTCCTCTGCCTTATGGGAGCTGCTCTGCTCAGTAGCTGAGGACAGGATGATCTTGGTGGACCAAACCAGAGATCATTCTTGGGACAAGACATACTCTCAGGGGATGTGGTTCTACCAAAGACCCTGATGCATCCCTAGTAGGAGGGAAATGCAAGTGTTTCCACTTTATCCAACAAGTTTGAGCCTGGAGAAGGCAACATGGTCCTTGGGTCATAGTTGCCCTTGTGACATCATGGCTATCTCCTCATCTACCATCCTCCCTGCCTCTGCCAAGACCAATGGAGCAGCGACCAGAGAGGGATATGAACACCTGAACCACTGACCCAAAACCATGGGCAGTAAATGCTCTGTAAGACTTAGACACTCCCTTCCCCAAGGGTGGGGAGTTGCCCCATGGCTGAGAGAAGCACTAGATGACTTCAAGGACCCTGGAAAAGAACAGGGAGCTGGGGCTTTGGGAACTTGGCACAGAGTCCATGGTCCTCACTCATGTTTTCTCCCCACATTCTGATTGCAGAAGACTGAACCAGATAATGACGATCTAGAGAAAGAGAGGAAAAGGAAGGTAGGTGGCGCCCAGGAGCATGCAGGAACCTCAGACTATTGGCCTTCTGACCCCAGGGTCCCTGGAAGTAAAGGCTTCATTTCTAGTCTCACAGAAATCAGCTCAGTGGTGCCTTCCTGTCCCGGTATATTCCCTCCATATTCTGGGTGAGGGAGGGAGAGAGACAGAGAAGCGAGGAATCAGGATACTCACAGGCCATATGGAAGGTGAGACACAGCACAGTGAAAACTGGAGAGCTGGAGAAAGGGCATCCTGAGCCTAGAAGGATATGAGAGTGATTGAGAGATAGTGAGAGTGTTAGTTGCTCAGTCATGTTCGACTCTTTGCAACCCCATGGACTGTAGCCCTCCAGTTTCCTCTGTCTACGGGATTCTCCAGGTAAGAATACTGGAGTGGGTTGCCATTCCATTCTCCAGGGGATCTTCCTGACACAGAGATCCAAGCCAGTCTCCCGCATTTCAGGCAGAGTCTTTGCCATCTGACCCCCCAGGAAAGAGTAGTGGAAGTCAAAAGAAATGAAGTGGAGGAAACTACGAGGGGGCTGTGACAGAGGTAGCATCACAGGCTGGAATCTGGGCTGAGATGCAAGCTACAAACTCAAGAGTTTAATCCTCATGAGGACTCTTTGGTTCCTCACATCTATGTCTGGTCTTCTGGATCAGAAAGTGTTTTCACTGATTCCATGAACCTGTGAAGACCACAGGGCAAGCATATCCTCATTTTATACAGACAAAGACATGACTCAGAGGGTAAGCAGATGTGTTTGTGGGCATAGACAAGACAGATGTAGAGCCAGAACCCCACCCAAGGTTCCTGGGCCCTGAGAACCACCAGGGAAAATGCTGATTGTTCAGAGAGACCATCAGAGGTCCTTTGTGGCAGACACCACAGCTGTGGTTGATGGCGACAAATTCACTGGGAGTCTTCTGCTTTGCTTGGTTAGTTGCTTCTTGCAAAACAACGCCAGATAGCAAGGATGAAGGCGGCTGAGAAGATCCAGGCCTGGTGGCGTGGAACCCTGGTGCGTAGGACCCTGCTGGCAGCCGCCCTCAGGGCCTGGATGATTCAGTGCTGGTGGAGAACAGTCCTGTGGAGGAAGTTGTATAAGCGACGGCAGAACTCACTGAAGATCTATATAATCCAGGAGCAGGCGGCAGTCAGGCTCCAGTCCTGGGTTCGCATGTGGCAGTGCCGTCAACATTACTGCCAAGTGTGCAACGCTGTATGCATACTGCAAGCTCCGAAGAGCTGCTTTACCTTTCAGACCAGTGATGTTGCACAGGCACAATATGGGGGTGCTTTTAACCAGCCAGAGTTCCATATTGAGATCCTATCAATCTAAGAGAATACTATAGGGGGGAGAACTGGCTCCACCACCCCAATAAATGTCTGACCAGGTTTTGTGTGTTTCCGTGACTCTCTCAGGATGGGGACCCCAAAGGTTCAGGCCCTGCCCTCTTCTACTCAGAGAAGACTTCAGTATAGGTATCTCTCCCTCCTACCCCCACTCCCGCCCCTCAGGGCCTGTGGCCCCTGTTTGGACCCACAGTAGCCATGTGCCACTCTATCCAAATCAGAAACTGCTGTCTGAGGGGTGACCTCATTTATGCAGAACCAGGTGTCCCATTCCACATCTCCATCATCAGTCTTGTCTCCTAAACTCGCAATTGGGAGGCATTGGGCTTTGTATTTCTGAAGACTCTGGGTACCTGCTCATATAAGAGTGAAGACACGCTACACACTCTCAGCCTGCCACTAGGACCCAGCGAGGATTGCACCCATTGGCTTTGTGTTTAGCAAGCCCCAGACAGAAGTCAGCCACTTGGCTGGCTCTCCTGGGAACAGAGCAGCCCAGAGAAACCACAGGAGGCTGGCCTGAGTGATGACTGACACAAGGTTTTGCAAGCTTCATGCTAATTTAGATTCGATTTGCTTTTTTAAAATTAATTTATTTGGCTGTGTTGGGTCTTAGTTGCAGCACATTATGGAGTCTTTGTTGTATCTGGATGCTATTTTCTTTGGGAAATAGCAGATAGCGTGATCTTAAGGAGCCTCAGTACTGCCTCTACCCTCCCCCATCATTGCAAGCTTCTCAAGGGTGCTAAACACAAATAAGGCTCCCACTGATATCAAACACCTCCACTCTATGTATGACACCATTCTTAGTGACTTCCACATTGACTGGATGATGCCCCCATGCTTCTTGCCTCTCAACTCCTGTGATTTTGACTTCCACCCTAGCTTAGTCATTCACTCCTGTGATTGTACTAAAGACCATTGTTTCTGAGGCTGTCTATGGGGAGGGACCATTTTTTTAAACGTTCAATCCATCAGAGGCCAATTATTTTGTAAAACAATCAAACTTTGAGGAAAATAAATGGAAAAGCATATAGAATACAAGATTTGTTTTTAATTATTAGAACATACATAAAATTACTATTTCAAATTGCTTTCAGTTCAGTTCAGTTCAGTCGTGTCCAACTCTGCAAACCCATGAACCACAGCACACCAGGCTTCCCTGTCTATCACCAACTCCTGGAGTCTACCCAAACCCAAGCCCATTGAGTCGGTGATGCCATCCAACCATCTCATCCTCCATCATCCCTTTTGCCCTCAATCTTTCCCAACATCAGGGTCTTTTCAAATGAGTCAGCTCTTCGCGTCAGGTGGCCAAAGTACTGGAGTTTCAGCTTCAACATCAGTCCTTCCAATGAACACCCAGGACTGATCTCCTTTAGGATGAACTAGTTGGATCTCCTTGCAGTCCAAGGGACTCTCAAGAGTCTTCTCCAACACCACAGTTCAAAAGCATCAATTCTTTAGTGCTCAGTTTTCTTTATAGTCCAACTCACATCCATACATGACCACTGGAAAAACCATAGCCTTGACTAGACAGACCTTTGTTGACAAAGTAATGTCTCTGCTTTTCAATATGCTGTCTTGGCTGGTCATAACTTTCCTTCCAAGGAGGAAACATCTTTTAATTTCATGGCCGCAGTCACCATCTGCAGTGATTTTGGAGCCCAAAAAAATAAAGTCTGTCACTGTTTCCACTGTTTCCCCATCTATTTCCCATGAAGTGATGGGACCAGATGCCATGATCTTAGTTTTCTGAATGTTGAGCTTTAAGCCAACTTTTTCACTCCCCTCTTTCATCATGAGGCTCTAGTTCTTCCTCACTTTCTGCCATAAGGGTGGTGTCATCTGCATATCTGAGGTTGTTGATATTTCTCCCAGCAATCTTGATTCCAGCTTGTACTTCCTCCCGCCCAGCGTTTCTCATGATGTACTCTGCATATAAATTAAATAAGCAGGGTGGCAATACACAGCCTTGACATACTCCTTTTCCTATTTGGAACCAGTCTGTTGTTCCATGTCCAGTTCTAACTGTTGCTTCTTGACCTGCATACGGGTTTCTCGAGGGAGGTCAAGTGGTCTGGTATTCTCATCTCTCAGAATTTTCCAGTTTGTTGTGATCCACACAGTTGAAGGCTTTAGCATAGTCAGTGAAGCAGAATTAGGTGTTCTTTTAGAATTCTCTTGCTTTTTTGATAATCCAATGGATGTTGGCAATTTGATCTCTGGTTCCTCTGCCTTTTCTCAATCCAGCTTGTACACCTGGAAGTTCACGATTCATGTACTGTTGAAGCCTAGCTTGGAGGATTTTGAGCATGACCTTACTAGCATGTGAAATGAGTGCAATTGTTAGGTAGTCTGAACATTCTTTGGCATTGCCCTTCTTTGGGATTGGAGTGAAAACTGGACCTTTTCCAGTCCTATGGCCACTGCTGAGTTTTCCAAGTTTGCTGGCATATTGAGTGCAGCACTTTCACAGCATCATCTCTGAGGATTTGAAATAGCTCATCTGGAATTCCATCACCTCCCCTAGCTTTGACCCTGCACGGCATGGGTCATAGTTTCATTGAGTAGAAAAGGCTGTGATCCGTGTGACCAGTTTGGTTAGTTTTCTGTGATTATGTTTTTCATTCTGTCTGCCCTCTGATGGATCATACTTGATATACAATGTAATAGTTTCTGCTGTACAGCAAGGTGAATCAGTTATACATATACATATATCCACTCTTTTTAAATTCTTTTCACATATAGGTCATTATAGAATATTGAAAAGAGTTCTCTGCACTATACAATAGGTTCATCTGTTTTATATATACTAATGTGTATATGTCAATACTGACCTAATTTATCCCTCCCCCCGTTACCCTTTGGTAACCACGTTTGTTTTCTACATCTGTGACTATTTTGGTTTTGTAAATAGGTTATAATCTTGTTTCCTGACCTGAAGATTTTACATTATTTCCTGTCTCTTCAAATGGTCTGTTCTCCCTCTTTTCTTCTTAACCTCAAACGATGATATTACCACACTCAACAGAGGAAACAGCACCAGACGGGAACCCGTCTTGCTGTCGTCTCATCCTCTATCTCAGCAGCGTTTGCACCACACTTTTTGCCTTCCCTGAGTTGAAATGAACTGTCTTCGCCCTATCTGAGGCTACCCCTCCACTTTGTTCTTCTTGAACTTTTTTTTTTTATCTTTTGTTCACTCTCACCTCTTACCTTTCCAGTGATGTCATCCTGTAATTCCATTTCTCTGAATCAGTTTCCACCTTTTCACCAAGTCATTCCGATCAGCCTACAAACTATCCCCCATAATTAAAAAGTCCGTGCTCGACCATCTCATATTCCAGGTTTTACATCTCCTCAGAGCAAAATATGTTGTCACTGCCTCCCCTTCTATTTTCCCATTCTCTCCTAAACTCACTCCAGTTGGGCTTTCCTTACCCACAACTCCACAGAAACAATACTCATCAAAAGTACTCAATGAGAGAGACTGTTGGCAAAAATGACCAAAATTAGGGACTTCCCTGGTGGTCCAGTTGCTAAGAATCTGCGCTTCCACCGCAGGGGGGCACAAGTTCAATCCCTGGTTAGGAAGCTAAGAACCCACATACCTCACGGTGCTGCCAAAAAAAAAGAATACCTCCCTTGACCGTTCACCCAGTCTGCCTGAGTCAGAGGACTCCTCTCTAAGTATTCACTCTTAGTTTCCTCCATTCATTCCCTTCCACATCAGTCCATCATGGAATGCTGTTGGCTCCATCTCTGCAATACAGCAGTATCTGCAATGTAAGAGATGAATGAAGATTAGAAAATCTAGATCTCTCACACACTGCTCATGGAAATATAAAATGGAGTAACTGCTGTGGAAAACAGTTTGGTAGTCTCTCAGAAAGTTAATTATGAAATTATGAATAACCCAGCACCTAGATATATACCCAAGAGAACTGAAAGCATATGTTCAGACAAAAGCTTCAAAATTTTGTAGTTAGATAACAGCTAAAAACTTGGAAACAACCAGAATGGGTGAATGACTAAATAAATCATAGTACATTCATACAATGGTACACTACACAGCAATAGAAATGAACAGCTACTACATACAACTTGCATGGACCTCAAGGAAAAGTATGGACCTGACACTGATAGAACCATCTGCCATCCAACTGTGGGGAAATCTAAGGGACCGCAGGCCTGAGGGGTTTGAACCAATATTCCCAAGTCATGGGCATTCAATGTTGTATAAAAGAGAGAGTCAAGTCTACCCAAAGTTGCAGGCAGGGGAAGGTGAGTTTCCACAGTTGTTAAGGATTCAAGTCCTATATCTGGGGTCTCTGGGCAAGGCAGGAGGTAGAGCACGTGGTGGACTCAGCATAGAATTTACAGAGAACAACCTATCCTTATCTTTCCCCTTTTAACTCTGATGACAGGAAAATGCACTGATGAACATGAAAGTAGAAAAGGAAAAGACAGAAAAACCTCCACCCTCCAAACCAAAAACTTCACTCTCTAAATCAAAAGTAAGTCAACAGAGCCTCTAAAAGTTGAGGGGGACCCCAACCTGCAATGTGTCTAAAGTCACCCAGGAGTGACAGTTGTCTTCTCTGTGGCCCATAGCATGGGATGAGCAGGGGATTTGTCACCCAAAGCAAACTCTATTTGTGAGTGAAAGATAGTGCTAGGGATTATTGTTCAGGAACAACAGTCATAAACTGAGAGTGTCCCAGTCCAACCAAGATGAGTGGCTGTCCTGTCCAGAGTTGGATTGAATAAAAATTGACCCATCCTTGGTTGTTCTTTTGTCCTAGTTCCTTCTAGGTCTGAAAAGGTGGGTGACTGAGACATGGAGACATGGATTAAAGGGAGAAGAAACCCTGCAAAGTGGGAACCCCAGGCTATGCCAAGTTGGGGAGTGGGGTGGTGAGGGCTGTGTTTGAGGGATACATAGTCAACTATAGTAAACCCAAGTCTAGGGTTGTGTGGGAGTGCATGTCTGTTTACATGAGTGCATATATATGTGTTAACTGAAGTTCAAGATGTGAGCACCAAAAGAAGTGAAAGTGAGGAATAAATGAGCAGGGCTCCAGACTGTGCGGGACAGGCAAACATCTAATCCCGTGATTTGACAGAGAAGCCAGCAGGTTGTGCACTGGAGCTGGTGTCAGGCATGAAAGGAGAGCAAAGGATACCCCTTCTCCAGCCTGTGGATGTGGTCTGAAGGGAAGTGATATGCTTCCCAGGTAGGTTTCAGGCCCGGGGTGCAACAGAATAACCCTTTGACTCATAGACCGTGATGTTCTTGTTCTAGACTGGACAAACAAGCCCAAGGAACCAGGTGACAGCTAGGGCAGGTGTGCCCCCAAGCAACATATGAGGACTGTGAGACTCCATGTTCAGCTGTGATGTGTCTGTTAATCAAGAGTGGCAGGGATGGGGAACTTGTCTGGTCTTCTGGCTCCAGCCAGTGGCCTGCCCAGTGCTCAGGAACTACTGAGGAATTGACCAATGTTGACAAAGTATCAGGACCCCTCCCTGGCTCATGCCAGAGCTGAGGTGGATGGGGAACATTTTCTGAGTGTCCCTTCTGTTTCCTTACAGGCCCTCCCTAAAATGGAAGGTGAAGAACAGAAAACTATAAAGATCCAGGCCTGGTGGCGGGGCACCCTGGTGCGCAGGACGCTACTGCATGCAGCACTCAGAGCGTGTGTCATTCAGTACTGGTGGAGACAGAGGCTGGAAGGGCTACTGGAGAAGAAGCGATTGTCTGTGCTGGAGCATTATGCTCGGGAGAAATGGGCAGTGATCAAGCTACAGTCCTGGGTTCGCATGTGGCACGTCCGGGTTCGTTACTGCCGTTTGCTCCAGGCTGTCTGCATCATCCAAGTCTACTGGCGCTGGCATAATTGCCATACCCGTGGCGTTTTTAGGGGCAGCTATGAACTCACAGCAAGCCAGCTAGGACTTGAGCTTGAGATCTGTCTGGAATCACACATCTGTCGGATTACAGACTGCATCCCCTTCCCAATAAAGAACTGATCAGGTCGGCTCCAACACTGTGTCCCAAGGTCTCTGTCAGACAAGCTTCAGTTCAGTTCAGTTCAGTTGCTCAGTCTTTGCGACCCCATGGACTGCAGCACACCAGGCTTCCCTGTCCATCACCAACTCCTGGAGTTTACTCAAACTCATGTCTATTGAGTCAGTGATGCCATCCAACCATCTCATCCTCTGTCGTCCCCTTCTCCTCCTGCCCTCAATCTTTCCCAGCATCAGGGTCTTTTCAAATGAGTCAGCTCTTTGCATCAGGTGGCCAAAATATTGAAATTTCAGCTTCAGCATCAATTCTTCCAGTGAATATTCAGGACTGATTTCCTTTAGGATGGGCTGGTTGGATCTCCTTGCAGTCCAAGGGACTCTCAAGAGTCTTCTCCAACACCACAGTTCAAAAGCATCAATTCTTCGGCACTCAGCTTTCTTTATAGTCCAACTCACATCCATACATGACTACTGGAAAAACCATAGCTTTGACTAGATGACCTTTGTTGGTAAAGTAATGTCTCTGCTTTTTAATATGCTGTCTATGTTGGTCATAACTTTCCTTCCAAGGAGCAAGCATCTTTTAATTTTGTGGCTGCAGTCACCATCTGCAGTGATTTTGCTGCTACTGCTGCTAAGTCACTTCAGTCGTGTCCGACTCTGTGTGACCCCATAGACGGCAGCCCACCAGGCTCCCCATCCCTGGGATTCTCCAGGCAAGAATACTGGAGTGGGTTGACATTTCCTTCTCCAATGCATGGAAGAGAAAAGTGAAAGTGAAGTCGCTCAGTCTGTCCGACTGTTAGCGACCCCATGGACTGCAGCCCACCAGGCTACTCCATCCATTGGATTTTCCAGGCAAGAGTGATTCTTGCAGTGATTTTGGAGCCCCCAAAATAAAGTCTATCACTGTTTCCTCTGTTTCCCCATATGTTTGCCATGAAGTGATGCGACCAGATGCCATGATCTTAGTTTTCTGGATGTTGAGTTTGAAGCCAACTTTTTCACTCTCCTCTTTCACTTTCATCAAGAGGCTCTTTAGTTCTTCTTCACTTTCTGCCATAAGGGTGGTGTCATCTGCATATCTGAAGTTATTGATATTTCTCCCAGCAATCTTTATTCCAGCTTTTGGAATTGGCCTAAATTAAATGGAAATGCTCTTGGGTTAGAAGAATTAAGTTAAAATGGTCATGTTACCCAAAGTAATCTGCAGATTTAACATAATCCCTATCAAATTATTCATGACATTTATCACAAAACTGAAAAAAAAAATCCTAAAATTTATATGGAACCAGAAAGACCCAGAATTGGCAAAGCAATCCTGAGGAAAAAGAACAAAGCAGGAGATATGACCCTTCCAGACTTCAGACAATACTACAAAGCTACAGTAGTCAAAACAACATGGCACAAAAACAGACCTATAGATCAATGGGACAGAATAGAGAACCCAGAAATAAACCCATACACCAATGGTCAGTTAATCTTCAACAGGGGCTTCCTCAATAGCCCAGTGGTTAAGAATCCACCCTGAAATTCAGGGGACAGTGGATTGAGCCCTGGTCTCCACGTGTTGTCGAGCAACTAAGCCTGTGCACTGCAACTACTGAGTCTGTGCTTTACAGCCCAGGAGCCGCAATACCGCAGCCTGTGTGCCTAGACCCGAGCTCCCCAATAAGAGAGACCACCACAACGAGAAGTCTGCACACCACAACCAGACAGTAGACCCTGCTTGCTACAACTAGAGAAGGCCCTTGCACAACAAAGACCCACTACAGCTAAGAATAAAATAAATCTTAAAAAAAATCTTCAACAAAGGAGACAAGAATATATAATGGGGGAAAGACATCTATTCAGCAAGTGGTGTTGGGAAAGTTGGACAACCCCTTGTAAATCAATGGTTATGAGAGGGTAACAGGTAGGAAGGCAAGAAGTCCCCAAGAGGCAGGAGAAAATTCATTGCAAGTGGCAGACATTTTTTCCTTCTCTACAAAAAATTAAAAGAGACACCTGGTTCTGCCTTGAGTTAACCAATGTGTTTTTCTCATGGAAATATTTTTCTTAAGCTATGTTAATGAAACTATGTATTTGCTTAGGAATCTGCCTGCTGAATGCTGAAGAATTGATGCTTTTGAACTGTGGTATTGGAGAAGAATCTTGAGAGTCCCTTGGACTGCAAAGGGATCCAACCAGTCAGTCCTAAAGGAAGTCATTCCTGAATATTCCTTGAAAGGACTGATGCTGAAATTCCAATACTTTGGCCACCTGATGCGAAGAGCTGACTTATTTGAAAAGACCCTGATGCTTGGAAAGATTGAAGGCAGAAGGATAAGGGGATGACAGAGGATGAGATAGTTGGATGGCATCACTGACTCAATAGACATGAGTTTGAGTTAAAAAAATCCTAAAATTTATATGGAACCAGAAAGACCCAGAATTGGCAAAGCAATCCTGAGGAAAAAGAACAAAGCAGGAGATATGACCCTTCCAGACTTCAGACAATACTACAAAGCTACAGTAGTCAAAACAACATGGCACAAAAACAGACCTATAGATCAATGGGACAGAATAGAGAACCCAGAAATAAACCCATACACCAATGGTCAGTTAATCTTCAACAGGGGCTTCCTCAATAGCCCAGTGGTTAAGAATCCACCCTGAAATTCAGGGGACAGTGGATTGAGCCCTGGTCTCCACGTGTTGTCGAGCAACTAAGCCTGTGCACTGCAACTACTGAGTCTGTGCTTTACAGCCCAGGAGCCGCAATACCGCAGCCTGTGTGCCTAGACCCGAGCTCCCCAATAAGAGAGACCACCACAACGAGAAGTCTGCACACCACAACCAGACAGTAGACCCTGCTTGCTACAACTAGAGAAGGCCCTTGCACAACAAAGACCCACTACAGCTAAGAATAAAATAAATCTTAAAAAAAATCTTCAACAAAGGAGACAAGAATATATAATGGGGGAAAGACATCTATTCAGCAAGTGGTGTTGGGAAAGTTGGACAACCCCTTGTAAATCAATGGTTATGAGAGGGTAACAGGTAGGAAGGCAAGAAGTCCCCAAGAGGCAGGAGAAAATTCATTGCAAGTGGCAGACATTTTTTCCTTCTCTACAAAAAATTAAAAGAGACACCTGGTTCTGCCTTGAGTTAACCAATGTGTTTTTCTCATGGAAATATTTTTCTTAAGCTATGTTAACGAAACTATGTATTTGCTTAGGAATCTGCCTGCTGAATGCTGAAGAATTGATGCTTTTGAACTGTGGTATTGGAGAAGAATCTTGAGAGTCCCTTGGACTGCAAAGGGATCCAACCAGTAAGTCCTAAAGGAAGTCATTCCTGAATATTCCTTGAAAGGACTGATGCTGAAATTCCAATACTTTGGCCACCTGATGCGAAGAGCTGACTTATTTGAAAAGACCCTGATGCTTGGAAAGATTGAAGGCAGAAGGATAAGGGGATGACAGAGGATGAGATAGTTGGATGGCATCACTGACTCAATAGACATGAGTTTGAGTAAACTCCAGGAGTTGGTGATGGATAGGGAAGCCTAGCGTGCTGCAGTCCATGGGGTCGCAAAGAGTTGGACACGGCTGAGTGACTGAACTGAACTGAACTGAATTCCAAAAGTCCCCCCACCTGCCTTGGGCTACATAAGCCTGCACAGCATGGCCTTTCCCACCTCACTCTCTCAGTGCCCCTCCTGGTGGCTCTGCTAATATCAAATAAACCCAGTATGCCCCCATCTCAGTGTGTTTCTCTTGTTGCCTCATCTAGAATTTGAATGATCTTAGAGTGAATCTAATCATGGATTGGTCACCTGAGAGGCAGAAGTGGAGTGTTATGATTTGCCTAGTTCAACTAGTCAGCAGGAGGAAGCCATGGGCAATCATCAGCCATTCATGAAACAGCTGCATGAGGAATAGATGAACTGGTCAGGTTCTTCTCTTGCCCTCTACTCTACTCAGGCAAAGCATGTGTCTGTCAGCCTTCACTCAAGAATAACCTCTGAGGGAGGGGGGTTCAGGATGGAGAACACGTGTATACCTGTGGCGGATTCATGTTGATGTATGGCAAAACCAACACAATAGTGTAAAGTAATTAACCTCCAATTAAAATAAATAAACTTCTATTAAAAAAAAAAAAGAATAACCTCTGAGCTCTACCTTCTAAAGAAAGTGGGTAGTCCTACCATGAAGAGATCCTATCATGGGTCCACAGGAAATTGTCAGGGCAATATTTTTCAAATTTCATCAATGGTCCCAATGACGTGGAAGGTTTAATTAAAGCAGACTGTGAACCCCACCCATCATTTCTGGCTCAGTGTATCATGTTCCCAAGAATGAGTATTTCTAACAAATTTTTAAGTGATGCTGTGGCAACTTACCTAGGGAACACCATTACAGTAGAAAAATCTACAATTCTTACCCTTCTGAATGGGAAAGGTCACTTTCTGCCTCCTATGAGTCTTCTCCTATATGTCTCCTTTACTGCTCATAAAAAATACTTTATATTTGACACTTGTGGAGAACCTTATTTCTGGCCTTTCCCTTCTCAAAAAAAAGGGTTTAAACTAAAAATTCCATGTTTTAATCCTGTTTTGATCTTTTTGATGACCAGCCTCATCATTAGTCCATCCAGGAGCTCTCCAAGAATCACCACATTAGAACAAAGGATACTTCTAACCCCAGGAAATCATAAGAATTTTAGGAACTCTGTATCAAAATCCAGTTCAAAGACCAAATATTAGAACAAAAGATACCCCTCGTGCTCTTATCACTTAAGAAATTACGAGAGTGCTTCCTAGGACTCTCTAGGCTTCTACCATTTCTCTGTGGTTCTTGCTTCTCCACTCGCGCTATTCCTGCCTCTTCCCCTCTGTCTCCTGGATTTAACAAGCTCTCCTGAGGCCTAGGCCTCCAAGTGTTGGGGGAAAACGGTGTCAGCTACATTGGCAAAATCAAAGCCATGTTCATTTCCAGGGCAAAGATCATGAAGCCCAATGGTGAGAAGCTGGACAAGTTCCAGTCTGAAATCTTCTACGCCCTCCTGGAGTTGGAGATGAACTCAGACGTGAAAACCCAGCTGCGGGAGTTGAACATCAGAGCTGCCAAGGCCACTGAAGTTAGTGTTGGTCAAAAAGCTCTTTTCATCTTTTTTCTTATTCCTCAGATGAAATGTTTCCAAAAAGTCCAAGTCTGACTATTGTGTGACTTGGAGAAGTTCAGCAGGAAACACGTCGTCTGTTGCTCAGAGGAGAATTCTGCCTAAGCCAACTCAAAAAAGCCATACAAAACAATAAGCAAAAGCAATACAAAAAAATAAGCAAAAGCATCCCAGGAGCTGCAGTCTGACAACCGTGCATGATGTGATCCTGGAAGATTTGGTTTCCCCGAGTGAGATTACAGGCAAGAGAATCTGCAAGAAACTGAATGGCAGCTGGCTCTTAGAGGTTCATTTGGATAAAACACAGCAGAACAATGTGGAACACAAAGTTGAAACATTTTCTGGTGTCTGTAAGAAGCTCATGGGTGACCTCCCCAATGGTTCAGTGGTTAGGAATCCTCCTGCCAATGCACGGGACATAGGTTCGATCCCTGGTCTGGGAAGATTCCACATGCCATGGGGCAACTAAGCCTACGCATTGCAACGATTGAACCTATGCTCTAAAGCCTATGAGCCATAACTACTGAAGTTCACACACTACAGAGCCTGCAAACCACAAATGCTGAGTCCACACGTTATAACTACTGAAGCCTGCCCTCTCTAGAGTCAGCATGCCATCTCCAGTATTATAATTAATAAACAGATTTTTGAGCAGCTGATTTTTAAAGTATTTGTTTATTTATCTTGGCTGCACTGGGTCTTCATCACTGCTGGCAGGCTTCCTCTGCCTGTGGCGGTTGCGGTGCCCGGGCTTCTTACTGCCATGGCTTCTCTGATTGTGGAGCACACACTCTAGGGCACAAGCATGGTCTCTAGGGCACTCAGGCTCAGCAGTCCCAGCTTCCAGGCTCTAGAGGGCAGACTCAGTGGTTGTGGCACATGGGCTTTGTTGCCCTGTGGCATGTGGAATCTTCCTGGACCAGGGATCGAATCCATGTCCCCTGCATTGGCAGGTGAATTCTTAACCACTGGACACCAGGGAAATCTCAGCAAAGTAATCCTGAGAAAGAAAAGTGAAGCTGGGGGAATCAGGCTTCCTGACTTCGGACATACTACAAAGCTACAGTAATCAAAACAGCACGGTACTGGCACAAAAAACAGGAATATAGATCAATGGAACAAGAGAGAAAGTCTGGAGATAAACTATCACTCCTGTGTTCACATAACCTATGACAAAAGAGGCAAGAATATACAATGAAGAAAAAGAGTCCCTTCAATAAATGGTGCTGGGAAAACTGGACAACTGCATGTCAAAGAATGAAACTACAACACTCCCTAACACCATACACAAAAATAAACTCAAAATAGATTAAAGACCTAAATGTAAGGCTGGACACTATAAAATTCTTAGAGGAAAACATAGAATGCTCCTTGACGTGATTTGCAGCAAGACTTTTTTTTAAAATTCATTTCCTATAGTGATGAAAATAAAAACAAAAATAAATGAGGTCTAATTAAACTTAAAATCTTTTGTACAGCAAAGGAAACCATAAACAAAACAAAAAGACAAACTTAAGAATGTAAGAAAATATTTGCAAGCAAAGCAGCTGACAATGGATTACTTTCCAAAATATATAAACAGCTCATGAAGCTTAATATCAAAAAACAAACAACTCTATCAAAAACTGAGCAGAAAATTTACAAAAGACATTTCTCCAAAGAAGACATACAGATGGCCAAAAAGCACATGAAAAAAATGCTCAGTATCACTAATTATTAAAGAAATGCAAATCAAAACTACAATGAAGTATCACTTGATACCTTCAGAATGGCCTTCATCAAGAAATCTACAAACAATAAATGCTGGCAAGGGTGTGAAGAAAAGGAAACCCTCTTGCACTGTTGTTGGGAATGTAATTTGATACAGCCACTGTGGAGAACAGTATGGAGGTTCCTTAAAACACTGAAAATAGAACTACCATATGACCCAGCAATCCCATCCTTCAGAATGGCCTTCATCAAGAAATCTACAAACAATAAATGCTGGCAAGGGTGTGAAGAAAAGGAAACCCTCTTGCACTGTTGTTGGGAATGTAATTTGATACAGCCACTGTGGAGAACAGTATGGAGGTTCCTTAAAACACTGAAAATAGAACTACCATATGACCCAGCAATCCCACTCCTAGGCATATACTTGGAGAAAACTTTAATTCAAAAATATACATACACCCCAGTGTTCCCTGAAGCACTGTTTACAGTAACCAGGAGATGGAGCAACCTAAGTGTCCATCAACAGAGGAATGGGTAAAGGAGGTATCACACATTTATACAAGGGACTATCACTCAGCCATAAAAACAACAACATAATGCCATTTGCAGCAACATGGATAGACCTGGAGATTATCATATTAAGTGAACTAAGTCAGACACAGAAACACAAATATATGATAGCACTTACGTGTGAAATCTTTTTTTTAAAAAGATACAAATTAAATTTGTTTGTTTGTTTTTTATCTGCTACAGCAGAGGTTCCCAACCTCCAGGCCAAAGACTGATAGTTTCTTTTTTTTCATATTTTAAAATATAAATTTATTTATTTTAATTGGAGGTTAATTACTTTACAATATTGTATTGGTTTTGCCATACATCAACATGTATCTGCCACAGGTATACACGTGTTACCCATCCTGAACCCCCATCCTGAATCCCCCTCCCTCCTCCCTCCCCATACCTTCCCTCTGGGTCTTCCCAGTGCACCAGCCCCAAGCATCCAGTATCATGCATTGAACCTGGGCTGGCAACTCGTTTCATATATGATATACATGTTTCAATGCCATTCTCCCAAATCATCCCATCCTCTCCCTCTCCCACAGAGTCCAAAAGACTGTTCTACACATCTGTGTCTCTTTTGCTGTCTCACATACAGGGTTATCGTAACCATCTTTCTAAATTCCATATATATGCGTTAGTATACTGTACTGGTGTTTTTCTTTCTGGCTTACTTCACTCTGTATAATAGGTTCCAGTTTCATCTAACTCATAGAACTGATTCAAATGTATTCTTTTTAATGGTTAAATAATCTTTGGAAGGAATGATGCTAAAGCTGAAACTCCAGTACTTTGGCCACCTCATGCGACGAGTTGACTCATTGGAAAAGACTCTGATGCTGGGAGGGATTGGGGGCAGGAGGAGAAGGGGACAACAGAGGATGAGATGGCTGGATGGCATCACTGACTCGATGGATGTGAGTCTGAGTGAACTCCGGGAATTGGTGATGGACAGGGAGGCCTGGC
>SJYX01019607.1:75430-207896 GCA_006410675.1 Oreotragus oreotragus | reverse complement strand
TTTTGTGCAGAGCCATAGAGAGAAACAGTAGTTTTCACTCTTCCATTCATTTCCCATTTATTTCTGATAACAGAAAGATGGCCATTTAATTCAAATTGTCATTGAGGACTATGAGGAAATAACTATGAGGAGGAAGAAAGAGCTGCAGAAGAAAAGAGAGGTAGGTGAAATCTCTGTATAATGTACAGATATCCAGGACATTTATGCCAGTGTCATGAGGATGTGGAATTGTGCCTCGGTTATCTCTGAGTTTAAGATAGTCAGGAGTCAACTCAACATTGGCTCATTTTCCCTCCACTCCGTTCTCAGCATGAACTCTGGGTCTGGGTTTGACTGTGACATGACGAGTGAATGGAGAAAAGGAAAGCCATCAAGAAACACACGAGCCGGGAGATGAGAATGTGAAGACCCTGAATTAGAAAGAATGTTCTCAACATGTAGAAGCTGGGGGTAGAATATATGATGAGGGTGTTAAAAGCCAACAACCATATTGAAACACACTGTTGTGGCAGAAAGCAATCAATCGGTAAGACTAGACTTAGCAGAGAATACCAGGCAAAAGCACTATGAAGCCAAACCTCCAAAACCCAATAAGCACTGATGGGGGAGAATATGACTAACAAAGTCCCTCATACCCCTAATGCTTGCTTCTAGTTACTAATGGTTTTTGCCTTGATCCATGCACCTGAGAGGTAGTCAGGAGGAGGCTGCTGTGACTCTGAGGGCAAGATGACGTATCCTTATTGGCAGAGAAGAACTCAGCACCTAGGGCCTCTTGATCAGTGTCCTGCGACTGTCCCGAACTATCCAAAGTAGGGAAATGAAGAGAACCAGGCCCTTTCCAGAAATGTCCTACAAGTTGGTGGCAGGCAGTTCTCTGAGTGGTCTCTCTTATCTTTGCCTAGAACACGAAAAATGGAAGAAGAGAAAGGGCAGCCACACAGATTCAGGCCTGGTGGCGTGGCACCCTGGCGCGCCGGACACTGCTGCATGCAGCCCTGAGCACGTGGATCATTCAGAACTGGTGGAGACTGACGATGGACAGGCTGCTGCAGAAGAGGCGGAGGGCAGCCTTGATCGCCTATGCACACAGAGAGAGGGCAGTGGTCAAGCTCCAGTCTTTGGTCCGTATGTGGCGCATCCACTGGCGATACTGCCAAGTGCTCAATGCCATCTATGTCATCCAGTACCACTGGCAGTGCCACAACTGCCAGACCTGTGCCCTCCTCCGGGGCCACTGTGTAGTCACAGCCACTCACCTGCAGTTTCACATTGAGATCATTAACCCCTAAGGGATGGCAAGAGGGGGCACTGTGTCTCCCGTCCCATAGTAAAGGTCTAACCGGACATAAAGGATGTCTCATGGTTTCCCCTCTGCTAATGGAAATTTTAGGACTTAAGCTATGCTGCCTCCTCTTCTTCCTGGGAAAGAACTTCAGTGAGGTTCTCTCTTTGTGCCCACAAAACCTGTTTTGGACTGACAGCTCCATATGCCACGTATTTAGTTGTCAAAACAGAAACTGAGGTCCTAGTCTACCTACATATATAACAGGGTCAGAAGTCCCAGCTCCCATTCCCAACCCCATTCCTTTCTTCTCACTGGGAATCTGAGAGTCAGGTAAGCTGCATCTTCCTGAAGATTCTGGGTACCTTTGCATGTGAGAACAGACACTGAGGCTTTTCTCTGTCCTCCTGGGGTTGGCGGGGTGGCCTCAGATGCCTTAGACAAGGTGTCTTCGGCAATCACCTAGTGGAAAGGCCAACATGTGGCTGACTCTTCTGGGAGGAGTGTAGTGCAGCCCCAGGTGAAGGACAGGAGGCCAGCCTTAGTGTCGATGAGACTGGGCATGCTGATGAGCAGGTGGTGACCCTGGGGACTGGCAGAAAACAGGAGTTCATGACACTTCACCTCCCTCTTCACACAATTCCCTTACCAGAGCTCCTCCCCCTGAGGGCTGTACAACAGACAGGGCTCCCACTGATTTTACCCCAATCCCTACTCTTGTCTCCATTCTCACTCCTGTCATACTAATCCAGTGCTACTCAATAGAAATTTCTGTGATGATGGAAATGTTCTGTATCAGCGCTGTTCAGCGTAGTAGCCACGAGCCACACATGGTTATGAAGGACTTGAAATGAGCCTGGTGCAATTAAAGAATTGAGTTTAAAATTTTATTTAAAGTAGTTTAAGCTTAAATAACCACTCATGGCTAGTGGCTATTCCATTGAATAGTGTGGCTCTAGACCTTACCATTACCAATAATTGTACTGTTGTTCAAACTGCTTTTTCACTCCATTCTTTTTTATTTTATTCTCTTCTTCACTTTTCAAATATCACTAATAGAAAGTTTCTTCAGATGTGATAAGATCTTCCAGTCCATTTACTCTACCATTTTTTTATAGCCATCATCCCTGACAAGCCCTTGTATCTACTTTATCCAGTTCAGATTCTATATTTAATTATTGTAATCTCTGCAAAGGTGTGTGGAATGAACTTAATCATCACCTGCTTTGTGCCTGCAGAAGAATAGAATGACACTCAGCTCGCACTCAGCCATGACGCATGGTCCCAGTTCATATTCATGACTGCACGCCTCCACTGGACAGATTTCCCAATGAACTTCTCTGGTGTGTTTGCATTTCGTTTTTTCTGAATGGAATAATTCATAGTACCTCCTCTCTGAATGCCCAATTCTACTTCTCCCCTTGAACTCCAAAATGATGATATATGTTACCACATACTTAACTGACGAAATGGGAACAGACTGGACCCCCATCTTCCTACCACCTTATTCTCCAGCCCAGCTCCACAGGGACCACACACGCTGCCTTCCCTCCAGTTGAAATAAAGGAAGGGTCTTTGATACCATCAAAGGCTAACCCCTCCACTATCCTGCATTCATAACCCTATGGTCCAAAGTATCAATGTCTACCTCTTCCATCTCTTAAAAATGCCATCTTAATTTCTTTTCAGTTCTCTGTTGCTCCTGATAGCAAAACATGTCATCACTGTTTCCATTTCTGTTCCCACTGTTTTCTCTCCAACCCATTCCAATCAGGCTTGCGCCCTGCTCACTTCACTGAGACTGCGCTGATGAACATCACCAGCATTCCAGCTGACCAAATCCAACGGTCATTTCTCTGTCCTTATGCATTCTCTCTACATCAGGCTACAGAGTTACCTACTCAATTCTTGTTAAAATAATTAGTAAAGGCAAACAATAAAAATCATACCACTCAATCCATAAGTGTTTTAATATATGTCCTCAATAGGAGACCTTTGTAAAAAATATAACATCAGTATTATATCTTTCAACAGTCACAATGATTCCTTGATAGAATATGAATGAATGAATGAAGTTGCTCAGTCATGTCTGACTCTTTGCAACCCCATGGACTGGAGCCTACCAGGCTCCTCTGTCCATGGGATTTTCAAGGCAATGGTACTGGAGTGGATTGCCATTTCCTTCTCTGGGAGATCTTCCCAACCCAGGGATCGAACCTGGGTCTCGCGTGTTGTAGACAGATGCTTTACCGTCTGAGCCATCAGGGAAGTCTTGATAGAATATATATGTACCCAATAACTGAGCTTCTAGACACATAAAGTAAGATTCTTCTGTACCCCTTTGTACTCGCCCACTACTCTCCACTAGACTCTAGTAACCACTGATCTGTACTCTGTACCTATTGTTTTCCCTTTTCCAGGACATCATAAAAGGAATATTTTGTAGCCTTTTGAGTCTGGCTTCCTTTCATTTAGCATAATGTGTCTGAGACTTCTCTCTGGTATTGTGTGTACTCATTTGTTTTAATTGCTGAGTGGTATTCCATTTTAAGAATGTTATCAGAAGTTTTTACCAGTTGAAGGATTTGGAGTTTCTTCCAGTTTGAGTGGTTACAAATTAATCTGCTATAAGTATTTGGTTTTGTGTGTGTGTGTGTAAACAAGTTTTGCACTCTATTTGGCTAAAAACCTGAGAGCGAGAGCTTCCATTTCTACAAGATGGTGTAACTCATTTTCCCCCTTTTCCTCTCCTCTGGATACAAACTAAATACTCTGGAAATAATTCAACAGATAATCATAAAAGGACTCTGAAACGTGGAAAGATGGCAGATTATCTAGGAATCGCAAGATTTTTTAAGGTGCACCTCGATGAAGTCCCTGGGTTTTGTTTTCTCTGCCATACGTTTCAGACTGGACATTAGATATGTCTGCAACCTAGTACCAACAACAGGCATAGGGAAAGCAAAGCAAAACAAAGTGAAAAGCATGCTCCCTCTGGTCAAAATAAGAGAAGCCCAGCAGACTCAGCAGGGAGATCCATGTCCAGTGGCAGCAGCAGGCTGAATCGCCTACAGAAGGGACTCCAGGACCCGTATAAGCCAACCGTCCCATGCCCCACACTCACTGGTAGCAGCGGCACACTCTGCTCACAGCAACAGTGGAACCCAGGCTTATCCACCACACCACACCCCGTACCTGCTAGCAGTGATGACGCAGTCAGTCCTCAGCAGCAGTAACAGCACAACCCACGTGGGCTAACCCACTGCATTTCTCATCTGCTAACAGAAGCAGGCTTGATCTGCCCACAACAGTAACAGCAGAACCTGAGTAGGCCAATGCATCTCCCACCACAAACTAGATGGGAAGAGGGAGTGGGGTCCTCCTGTACCCCATCTCCAAAAGGCTTAGAATCTCCTCACTCTCCACTCAGTGGCAGAAGGCAATCCAGAGCCAGCAGCCCCTGGCTGTCTGTCCAGCTACAGAAGATGCAGAACAGGAGCCTCCTGGCTCTCTACCCAACAGCAAAGTGCAGTCCAAGTAGACCCTTCTCTCATCCAGCAGCACCAACAGAGACAGGCATCAACCCGTTTGGCATCAGCTGGCCAGAGAACAGGCCAGCGTATTGCTCTCTACTTCAGAAGTCCAACATCCTAAACCCTCCATCTAATGACAGGAAGGAACCTAGGAAAGTGCCTTCAACCTTGCAGGGGGCACCAGAAGGGATCCAGTGGAACCAAAAGAATAAAGCAGACCAGAACTGCACTGGAGGAACCCAGAAAAGAAAGTTCTCATTGGAAATAGGGTCCACAAAAGTAGGCCAGCATCTACATGCTAAACCTAAACAGGATGCTGCCTTCTAGAACAGAAGATCTAAATAGCATCAAAATCCTCCTAATATCCAAAATGTCCATCATACAGTAGAAAATCACTCACCATATCGAGAAACAGTAAAAGTGTGATGTTAGATATAGATTTCTTTTCATCAAGTTAAGGTAGTTCCCTGTGTTCCTAACTCACTGAGAATTTCCTTTTTATCATGAATAGGCATTGGATTTTGTCAAATAGTTTTTCTGTCTATATTAAATAGTCCTCTGATTTCTCTGGCCCGTTGATAGGGTGGATCAATTAATTTTTGAATGTTGAAAGTAGCCTTGGGACTTCCCTGGTGGTCCAATGGTTAAGAATCTGCCTTCCAGTGCAGGGGACACAGATTCGATCCCTGGTCGGGGAATCAGGATCCTACATGCTGGGGGACATCTAAGCCTGCCACACCGCAGCCACTCAGCCTGAACCACAGCTGCTGAGCCCGTGTACCCTGGAACCCGCACCACAACTACAGAGAAAAGCCACCACGCCCCAACTAGAGAGAAGCCCTGGCACCACAATAAAGAACGCACGTGCTGCACTGGAAGATCCCACACGCCACAGCTGAGACCCAGGGCAGCCTACTTAATTAGTTGTTTAAAAAGCCTCCTTCACTGTCTAAAAATAGTAAATAAAAGGGAAGAAGCTTTGCTTACCTGATGTAAATTTCTACTTGGTCCTGGAGCATAATTTCTTCTGTACGTTTTTGGGTTGGATCCCCTAACATTTTGTTGTGGCTTTTTACTCCTAAGGCCCACTAGCAGTGTACAAGGATTCCCCCATCTCCACACCCTCGTCAACACGCACCATTTATGTCTTTGCTCATAGCCATTCTAACAAGTATGAGGTTATGTTTCACATGGTTTTGATTTGCGTTTCCATTATTAGCGGTGTCGAGTACTTTTTCATCTGTTAGCCATTTTTATGTCTTCTTTGGAAAATGTCTAATCAGGTCACTGGCCTGTTTTAAATCAGGTTTACTTTTGTTGTTGTTTGCTTTTTGCTTTTCTTCACTATTGGGTTATCTGAGTTGCTTGTATATTTTATATTAACCCCTTATCAGACACATGTTTTACAGATATTTTCTCTTGTTCTGTAAGATGCTTTTTCATATTACTGATTGTTTCCTTTGCTGTGCAGAAGCTTTTTAATTTGCTGTGTCTCACTTGGGTTTATTTTAGCTTTTGTTGCCTGTGCTTTTGATGTCACGTACAAAAAATAATAATAATAATTGCCAAGACCAATGTCAAGCAGTTTTTCCCTTCTTTTCTTCTAGGGGTTTTGTGGTTTTAGGTCTTACACTTAAGTCTTTGATCCACTTTGAGTTGGTTGCATGTGATGTAAAAGTGTGGTTCGATTTCATTATTTTGCATGTGGATATCCAGTTTTCCCACCATTTACTGAAAAAGACAATTCTTTATCAATAGTATTTTCTTGGCACCCTTGTCAAATATTACTTTACCGTACATATATGTGTTCATTATTGGACTCTTAATCTTGTCCCATTGGTCTATGTGTCTGTTTTGTTTTTTTTTTCCAATACCATTCTGCTCTGATTATTATGGTTTTGTAATATAATTTGTAATCAGGAAGTGTGATGCCTCCAGATTTGTTCTCTTTTCTCAACAATACTTTGACTGGTTCAAGATCTTTTATGGTTATATGCAAATTGTACGATCTTTTTTTTTTTAATGTGAAAAATGCTGTTGTAATTATGATGGGGACTGCTCTGAGTCTGTTGATTGCTTTGTATGGTAAGGATATTTTAACAATATCAACTCTTCTGAGCCCTGAACATGGGATATCTTTCCATTTATTTATATCTTCTTTCATTCCATTAGTTTTCAATATATAGATCTTTTACCTCCTTGGTTAAATGTATTCCTAGGTATTTTATTGTCTTTGATACAGTTGTAAATGAGACTTAATTTCTTTTTCAGATAGGTTATTTTTAGTATATAGAAATGCAACTGACTTTTGTACATTGATTTTTGTATCCTGCAACTTTACTGAATTTTTTTATTAGTTCAGTTTACTAGTAGAGTCTTTAGGGTCTAGTTGAAGGCATAATTCCAGAAACTTAGACTGTAAATTGTGGCTAATTTTGGTTAATGGTACAGGCTATCCATCCCGGACCCCCGGACCCCCAAGGCTATGGCAAAGAGCCATAAATGAGTTCTAGAGAAATGTGTTTGAAGCTTGCAGAATCCAAGGCGAGCAATAAAGAGTCTGTGCTTCAGTAGTGGGGATCTGTGCTCAGATTGCTGATGGCTGCTTGTTATCACAGAGGTACAGAAACAGAGGCAGGGGCCACTGTTTCAGTCCCATAGACAATTGTTGCAACGCCCTCACCCTCCACCTGAAGTGACTTCCAGGGGATTTAAAGAGAACCTTTTCCTCCTCCTCCTCCTTTCTTTTTTTCCCTTTTTGGAAGCCAGACAATCAAGGACTGCTGCTGCTGCTGCTGCTAAGTCACTTCAGTCGTGTCCGACTCTGTGTGACCCCATAGTAGCCTGGTGGGCTACAGTCCATGGGGTCGCAAAGAGTCGGACACAACTGAACGACTTCACTTTCACTTTGATCCTCATCACAGAGACTCCCTACAACAAACCAACAAAAACAGCAAAATCAGGGGAAGAGTGAAAATCTGACCTCTAGAAGAGCCACACTGTGAGATTAAATGTCCAACCTTGTTTTAAATGTTCATTTCATGTATTTATTTGGTGCACGGGGTCCTAGCTGTGGCATGTGGGACCTAGTTTCCTAACCAGGGACTGAGCCCAGGCTCCCTGCTTTGGGAGCCTGGAGCCGTAGCCACAAGGCCATCAGGAAAGTTCCCTCAATTGTCCAATCTTCAACAAGAACAACAACAACAAAAAACTACAAGGCATACAGAGAAAGGGACGATTATGGCCCATTCAAAGGGAAAAAGTAAATCAACAGACACAGTCCCTGAGAAAGGCAAGAAGGCAGCATTAATATAAAAACACTCTAAACAACTGAACCTTTAAGACTTTATGCTAAGTGAGATAATCACAAAAGGACAAATATTGGATGATCCCACTCATACAAGGCATTCAGAGTAATCGAATTCATAGAGACAAAAAGTATAATAGTGGTTGCTGGAGGTTGTGGGTACAGAGTTTCAATTTTGCAGATAAAGTTCTGGAGACAGTTGTGATGGTTGTACAATGTGAATATGCTTAATGTTCCTGAGCTCTTTACTCAAAAATTGTTAAAATGGGAAATTTTATGTTGTATATATTTACCACCATTTTTAAATAGTTTTTAAAGACTTTGGGGAAAAGAGCAAAACATGACACAGGCCTCCATGTTGCACGATTACATTGACGCACCATTTACATAGACCACACACTGAAGGAGTCTCCCTGGAGTTAGTTGGCCGACTCGGCAGCCCTGCAGCCTCAGCTCTCCTGGCCATGGCAGCAGGCATTGCTAATCAACGACAGACCCCACTTATCCAGCACCAGACTCTTAAAATCCTGCACACCGAACACCAGACAACCCCTGTCACTTCCTCAGAGCTGATTGATGAGATGCCAAGTATTTGCCATCCTTACCCTAATGACCTTCTTGAGGTATGTCCAACAAAAGAGCTGGGGACACAGACATAGCAGACCTGGTCATTCCTTTATTGGAAGTGGTATGCATTGCTGTACTCTACAAGCTTGTGAACCCAAAGAGATTTCAAGTTGGAGATTCAGTTGGTTTTCTTTGAGGTTGTAATGGCCCTGAATAAAACCACGGGTATGACAACTGTGCCAGCGCCAATAGACCTGGATGATGCGGACGGCATGGAGCAAATGTAAATAGCGGAGGCGGATGCACCACATGCGGACCCAGGACTGTAGCTTGACCACTGCCCATTCTTGCCTTGCGAAGGCGTCTAGGGCCACCCGTCGCCTGCTCTCCATCAGCCGCACCAGCTTCTGTTTCCACCAGCACTGAATGACCCACGCTTTGAGAGCCGCGTGCAGCAGCGTCCTGCGCACCAGAGTGCCCCGCCACCAGGCCTGGATGGCAACAGCCGCCTTGTGTTCGTCATTTATCACGATTCTTACCTTGGGGCCTTGAAAGAGAAAACAGGGGACACTTAAGAAACGCATACACTTTGGCCCTGAGTTGCGGCAGGAAGGGGCCCGTTTCCCTGACGTTCGGGAGCCCTGCCGTGAGCAGCAGCTGCACCTCGAGATCGACTCGGTGGCCTGCTTCTGCCGCTCCCGGTTAATGGACACGGGAACCTCATCTTGTCCTCGGGGTCTCGGGGTCTCCGTCTGTAAAATGGAGGTGCACCCGCACTTGCAACCTTGCCCGGTTTTGCGTGGACCTGGTTGACCGTCTACAGCAGGAACACCCTGATCTAGAAGTGAAAGAGACAGACATTGCGCCTGGACCTGGCCACCTACCTGAGAACCACGACTCTTCCCTTCAGCCACCTCTCGTCTGCCGGAAGAGTGGCATTTCGGCTCTCCCTGCCGTCCCACCTCTGACTTCAGGTCAAACCTGCCTGCTGCCTCCCTCTGCCTCACCAAAACGTTAAAAGATTCCTGCACCTCACACACTTTAGGCTCTCAACACCAGTCAACACACACCTCATTACAAAGATACACATACATATGTGCGTGCACACACACACACGCCAGTCTTCCTGTATCTTGGCCTTTGCATTGCCCAAACACATCCCCACTTTGAGGCTCTCAACCCCGTGAGGCCTGGATTCATGCTTTCTGCCCTCCTCCTCAGCGCACACCTTGGCTAGACTCTCAACCTAAGGAAGACTTAGGGGGAGAAGACAGCCAAGGAGGAGCCAGCCCCTCTCCATTTCCTATTCTGTGTGTGGTGGCCATTCGTCCCAGTTTGCCTAGCATATCCTGGGTCTATGCCTGTTGTCCTGGTGTAATGTTGATAAGTGGCCCTTTCACTCCCTGAAGCATCTGTCTTTGGAAAATAAATTACATGGTCACAGACCTTTGAGTCACTCCACTGGGCCACAAGGGCCAGAGATAAAACAAGCCAAGGCTCTCCCCAGCACAACATCCCAGATCCCTCCACCCAGGGAAGGGTGGGAGGGCAGCGGCAGTGGTGTGTAAGGTGTTGGAAGTGGAATCCCTTGTTCTCTCTTTTGCTCCTTCAAGCTCTGTTCTATCAATGAGACTTCATCATAGCCTGTGATTATAATTTGGAAGGTTTGCTGTCCTTATCAGAAGTTAGAGAGAAAAACGTGAAGGTAAGGGTGCTCTCCCCACCACTAGGTGCCAAGTCAGCCACACTCGAGGCTGGGCTTTCCTAGGATCTCAGACACGAGAAGGGATCCCATCCTGAGGTAACTATGGGAGAGGTGCCCAGCTCCAGAAAGCTTGGGTAGATCTACCTCATAAGACATCAAATGCCCATTGTTTGGGTTGGACAGTCAAACCGCCTTCGGTCTTAGCGCTACGAAATTACCCATGGTTAGGGGCTGGATGTTCCCATCGCTCTCAGGTCTGCTGTCCAGCCAGTGCTCTGGCCAGAAGAGATGGAGGGGAGGAAGGAGAGAGCGTGATGTCATAAGGGCACCTATGACGCAGGCACCAGAAGGACTCCCAACGGCTGAGCCCCTTCTAAGGAAAACGTAAGAACTTGTCCTTTCTTTCCTACCTAAATGAACGCAGTTCTGTTACAAAGAAGAACACCTCAAATACTGACCCACGGATGCAAAGGTATATAACGCTGCTCATTAAAGCCTGCCTGGTATTCGTTAAGAGGGTTTCGGTTCATTTATTTTTTAAATTTATTTTATTGAAGTAATTGATTCATAATGTTGTGTTAATTTCTGCTGTACAGCAAAGTGGCTCGGTTATATAGAATGTATATACATTCTTTTGCATATTCTTTCCCATTATAGATTACCGTAGCATATAATATATAGCTCCCTGCGCTACACAGTAGGACCTTGGTGCTTATCCATGCTGTACATAATAGCTGGTGTCTGCTGGTCCCAGACTCCCAGTCCATCGCTCCCCCACTCTTCTCCTCTTTGGCAACCACCAGCTTGTTATCTATGTGAGTCCGTTTCTGCTCCATAGACAAGTTCATTTGCGTCATATTTTGGATCCTACATAGGAGTATCATATGGTATTTCTTTCTCTTTCTGGCTTACTTCACTGAGTATGATAGAATTCAGTTCATTTATTTTCCTGGTTATCTTTATTGGTTTGTTTGGCTGCACCAGGTGGTAGCTGCTGCCCTTAGGATCTGGGATCTTCAGTGCGGCATTTGGGGTCTTTTAACTGTGGCATGTGGGTTCTGGTTCTCCCACCAGGGGTGGACCTGGGCCCCTTGCATTGGGAGTGTGGAGTCTTAGCCAGTGGACCACTAGGGCAGTCCTGATTTCAATTCGTTTAAACAATGGTATACCAAATAACAGTCAGAAGCAATGAGCGTGCCCTCTGTGTACTGATATAGAAGAGAGTACAAGATTTAGCCAGATCAGCAAGTTCATCAAATCAAAATGAACTAAATAAAAGCATAGATTTATACACATATCTTGTAAAGGTACTATTTTAAAAGGTGATAGAAATTAGGAAGATATCCACAAAAATTAACAATGATCATCTCTGATGAGGATATCAGAGTTGGGGGAACAAAGTAAACTCCTTTGCTGTGGTTAAACTTACCTATCTGTAAGTCTCCTGGTTATTAGGTCCCTGGGAAAGCAAGAACCACACAGGCCAGAAAACCCCTAGGACCCCAGGACTAGCCAGGACCCACATCTCAGGCTCAAGTGGCCTCAAGTACTCTTCTGTCTTCTTGTTCTTTCCCTGAGGACCTCAAGGTCACAGTGAGGAGATGAGGGGTCAGACACCGCACAAGCAGGGCCCCACCTCTGTCTGTCCCTGGCCTCTGAAGACCCACTTGGCTATAGTGAGGCCCTGGTCCCTTCAGGGTCACAGCCCTGGGGGTCACTGAGAAATGCACTGTAGTGTGAAGAGGGAGTGTGGAGAAAGTCACTGTGGGGCTAGGGGGCGAGCAGTTGAAGAGAAGAGGAGGAGGCCATTGAAGGCTGAAAGGGAGTGTCACTGTGAAGGTAATGAATGGCAGAATGGAAAGAACAGAGTAAATTGGAGAGTGGGGAAATAGTGGAGTATAATGCACGGGACAGAGAAGGTACAGGAAGCGTCCGTTTGAAGATAAAGGTGTTGGCCAGACCCCTGGGAGACCCACATCAGTTTAATGCTCCCATTAGCCTGCCGCCATAGTCTAGCCCCTAGTCACCACTGTCCCTGATGATGTTCACCCCACTTCACAGATGACGAAACTGAGGTGCGGAGACCTTACAACTGATTAGGGAAGAGGCCAAGGCCTGGGGTGTTGGTGGATGTGGTGACCCTAGAAGCAAGGAGGGTGTTGGGGTTTTGAATGCCACCAGGACCTGCTCGGACTCAAGCCAGTGGGCAGGGAGGAGCCTCCTCAGGGGCGGAGGAGCATAGGGGTAACATCATCCAAGGGGAGCTTTTGCAGGTGTGCTGGCTTGATCATGATGAGGGTACCTCTCCTGGGGCTAGGGTAAGGGACTCAGCACAGGAAACCAAACACGGGCAGCCCTCAGGATCACTGCGGGCGGCCCACAGAAGCACCAGCATTCCGGGGTCTCTCCCCATTCTCCTACCCTATCCCCACCATTCTCTGCCACCTCTACCAGAGTTTCCTCCTAGAGGTTCTCAGTAGATTCCCTTCCGAGAGGGGCAGCAAGAAATAAGGAGGAGTCGGTGAGTGTCAATGGGATCAGCCCCTTGAATATACTCCCAGCCCGGAGCCTGAAGGGGAAGGAAAGTAGGTTTGCTGGTCCTAGGGGCCTCACAGAGGTCCCCGGTATTATATAAATGGATCAGCAATTCACCTCTTCTCACAGAAGACATAAGAGACATGGGTTTGATCCCTGAGTCAGGAAGGTCCCCTGGAGGAGGGCATGGCAACCCACCCCAGTATTCTTGCCTCCAGAATCCCATGAACAGGGGAGCCTGGAGGGCTACAGTCCATAGGGCTGCAAAGAGCCAGACACGACTGAAGTGACTCAGCACGCACCCTTGCACTCCTAATGTAATTATTGGTAGCAGTTTCATGTATATACCTTTTTTCCTTCTTTTTAAAAAATCTTGTAATTGCATGTATTTATTTCCGGCTGTGCTGGGCCTTCATTGCTGTGTGGGTTTTTCTGTAGCTGCAGAGGCTTCTCTTGTTGCAGAGCACAGGCCCCAGGGCACTCGGGCTTCAGGAGTTGTGACGTAAGGGCTCTGTAGTTGCAGCTCCTGGGGTCTAGAGCAACCGTCACAGGAGGTGTGGTGCACGGGCCTAGTTGCTCCAGAGCATGCGGGATCTTCCCAGACCACGGCTCGAACCCATGTCTTCTGCACTGGCAAGCGGATTCTCTACCACTGAGCTACTAGGGAAGCCCCAAACATTTGCAGTTGATTTTGATGGTAGGGAACATTTGGTGTTCTTAATTGGACTAAACATGATTCCTCTCCCACTCTGACTGCCGGTTTTTAAGGTGTGTAAATGTAGCCTTCTTTCCTCGTTCTTTTGCTAAGGCTGAATTTTTATGCTGCTTGACAGTCACACTGAACAATGAGGATTATCAGCCCCACCTCACAGCTCAGGGAACTGGGGCTCAGAGAGGAAAAATGACATATCCATGGCCACAGGGCAGTGAGTAGGGAAGCCACATTGGTGTGACTTAGCTCGGTTTGGTTCCAAAGTCCTTGCTCTTAACTCTGAGTCACTGAACACAAGAGAGAAAGAGAAATGAGGGGAGAGGGGATAGAAATCTTTCAGAGCAAGAGAGAGAGACCAGAACCTGAGCGAGACACAGGGGCAGGACACAGAGGGACAAAAATTAGGCAAGACACAGCTCAAGGTCCAGTGTAAGACAAAGAGCTAGAGCAGGAGGCCTCTGGGAAATGTGGGCTGAGGGACACACTTGCCAGAGCAGAGGAGATGGAGCCAGGTCGGGTGGGGCTTCTGGGCTTGCAGCTTGGATGGGAATAACCCAAGACCTCAGACCACCTCTCTCTGCAGGGAACCGTGAAACAGCAGTGCCTGGATGGGCAGAAGGACAGCCCAGGCTTGACCTCTTAATCGGCCCTTTATCATCACTTAGGCCCCAGTCTAACGCCAGGTGGCAGCTTGCCACAAGAAGGGAGTGTCAGAGGACCAGTTCTTGCAGAAACTGGGGAGAGGGTGAGGGAGACCCAGCTTCTGCCTTCTCAGCCCTGGGTCTGTGATCACCTTGGGGCTGACACTCACCAGAAGGTTCAGCTAGAAGTGGAATGCCTTCTTTAACCCCAGCCTCAACCCCAAGCCTGTGGAGCCTCCCACATCAGTAAGGTCTGGAAGAGAATGAGGCCAAGCCTCCATTCAGGGTCAGTGAGTGAGGGACAGAGTTTGAGGTAGGAATGAGGACGGGGGCCATGAACTCTAACCATGTTCAGTTTGGGGTTCCGATTCTAACTTGGAGGCCAAGTGTGAAGTTACAGCCCCTAAAGTGAGCAGCAAGTTATTGGAAGGGGTCGTTGAAAAGACATACTGCCGCTGACACACAAGAGAGACCTGGACAATTGGATGCCTGTCACCCCCTCCCTTTTCTTGGAAGAAAAGCTGTGACCAACCCAGACAACACAGTAAAAAGCAGAGACGTTACTTTGCCAACAAAGGTCTGACTAGCCAAAGCTATGGTTTTTCCAATGGTCATGTATGGATGTGAGAGTTGGACCATAAAGAAAGCTGAGCGCCAAAGAATTGATGCTTTTGAATTGTGGTGTTGGAGAAGACTCTTAAGAGTCCCTTGAACTGCAAGGAGATTAAACCAGTCAATAATCCTCTAGGAAATCAGTCCTGAATATTCATTGGAAGGACTGATACTGAAGCTGAAACTCCAGTACTTTGGCCACCTGATGCAAAAACTGACTCGTTGGAAAAGACCCTAATGCTGTGAAAGACTGAAGGCAGGAGAAGGGGACAACAGAGGACGAGATGGTTGGATGGCTTCCGTGACTCGATGGACGTGTGTTTGAGCAAGCTCTGAGAGCTGGTGATGGACAGGGAACCCTGACATGTGTCCATGGGGTCGCAGAGTCGGACTCAACTGAGCGACTGTACTGAACACTGCCTCCCTTGTCCTTGAAGTGTCTGATCTACCCACCATTCCCACAGTGAGAGGCATTTTCAAGGATGCAGCCCTGAGAGTCATGTGTTATTGAGAATATCTGGGTGGTATATGTGGCTGAACCCCACTAAGGCCTCTATAGAAACTTTCAAAATGCTGGCACGCAAGTACAGAACAGAGATCTAGTCTGCAGCTGCCCAAGACGAGCCTTGTAAATAAGTTCCCTTGCTTACTAAACCTGGCACCTACTGATCTGAGATAGTGTGCCTCTTCCATCTTCTCTCGTACTCCATTTACAGGGGGTCGGGTAGGGGGTGCAGTTTATGAAACAGGAACCAGGATCAAGGCCTTGGGGTAGGTGGGCTCCTCTCAGTCATGAGGATGGGAGATCATGCCCAGAGCAAACAGACTGGGGTGAATGAATTCCTGGCAAATGTGCTGATGTGTGGGACAACCCCACCCCTGCCCCAGGCTTCCATTATATCCAGCCTTGAGGAGAGGCACCATTTCCATTGATCAAACACGAGTGATGCTCTCTGAGTTGGCGGCATGGCAGATCTGTACTCCCTGCCAACTTCCCTGCCTATGTCAGACATTGCTAATCAATCAGAATCTAGAGTCCCTTGGACTGCAAGGAGATCCAAACAGTGCCTTCTGAAGGAGATCAGCCCTGGGTGTTCTTCAGAAGGAATGATGCTAAAGCTGAAACTCCAGTGCTTTGGCCACCTCATGCGAAGAGTTGACTCATCAGAAAAGACTCTGATGCTGGGAGGGATTGGGGGCAAGAGGAGAAGGGGACGACAGAGGATGAGATGGCTGGATGGCATCACCGATTCGATGGACGTGAGTTTGCGTGAGCTCCGGGAGGTGGTGAGGGACAGGGAGGCCTGGCGTGCTGCGATTCATGGGGTCGCAAAGAGTCGGACACGACTGAGCGACGGAACTGAACTGCTCAGTCTGGACTAGGGCTCAGAATCCTCTTCCTCAGAAAAGCTCAGCACCTCAGACAACCCGTGCCAATTCCTCAGAGCGAGCATGTGAGATGCTAACCATTTGCCACCCTTGGCCCTGACGTCCTGGCGTTTATCAAGCAGAGAGGGGCTGGGTAAAGACCACTTCACTGCTTTATTGGAAGGGGAATACACTCCGTCACAATGCAAGGCCCTGAGCCCAGCAAGAGCTCGAGTTCGAGATGTAGCTGGTTGGCTGTGACTCTGTAGTAGCCCTTGATGAAACCCCGGGAAGTGCAGGAGTGGCACCTCCAGTAGGCCTGGATGATGCGGGCGGCACTGAGCAGACGGCAGTAGCGCCGACGGATGCGCCACATGCGGACCCAGGACTGCAGCCTGACTGCTGCCCACTCCTTCCGTGTAAAGTTCTCCAGAGCTGCCCGCCGCCTGCTCTCTTGCAGCCGCGTCAGCTTGACCCTCCACCAGGCCTGAATGATCCACACTCTGAGCGCCGTGTGGAGCAGCGTCCTGCGCACCAGGGTGCCCCGCCACCAGGCCTGGATCTTTACTGCTTCTGGATCACTCACGGGAGCCTTCTTTTGGGGTTTTGTGACCTAATGAGAAAAAAAAAAAGGATACATTGAGAGGATATTCCCCACCCACTTCAGCCCCAGGGGGTGCCACGAAGGGTCCCTGATGCCCTATGAGCAAGCACTCCTCCGCTGATCCCCAGGGCACTGTGCAGGATGCTGGCTGGACCCGCAGGCCAAGTAAGTGTCCTTTCTCTGTTCCCCTCTGGTTACTGGGCATGGATACATCACACTGACCTCTGAATCTCAGCACCCACCTGTAAAACGGGAGTATATGTGTCCTGGCCACCTGATATTTTTAAAATTAATTAATTTTAATTGGAGGCTAATTACTTCACAATACTGCAGTGGTTTTTGCCATGGGTGTCCATATGTTCCCCATCCTGAACCCCCCTCCCACTTCCCTCCCCATCCCTTCCCTCAGGGTCGTCCCAGCGCACCAGCCCTGAGCACCCTGTCCCATGCATCGAACCTGGACTGGCCATCTGTTTCACATATGATAATATATATGTTTCCATGCTATTCTCTCAGATCATCCCAGCCTCGCCTTCTCTCACAGAGTCCAAAAGACTGTTCTTTACATCTGTGTCTCTTTTGCTGTCTCACATATAGGGTCATCGTTACCATCTTTCTAAATTCCATACATATGCATTAGTATACTGTATTATTGTTTTTCCTTCTGACTTGCTTCATAATAGGCTTCTGACTTGTGGTATAATAGGCTCCAGTTTCATCCACCTCATTAGAACTGACTCAAAGGCATTCTTTTTAATGGCTGAGTAATACTCCATTGTGTATATGTCCCACAGCTTTCTTATCCATTCGTCTGCTGATGGACATTTAGGTTGCTTCCATGTCCTGCCTATTATAAACAGTGCTCTGATGAACATTGGGGTACCCGTGTCTCTTTCAATTATGGTTTCTTCGGTGTGTATGCCCAGCAGTGGGATTGCTGGGTCATATAGCGGTTCTATTTCCAGTTTTTTAAGGAATCTCCACACTGTTCTCCATAGTGGCTGTGCTAGTTTGCATTCCCACCAACAGTGTAAGAGGGTTCCCTTTCCTCCACACCCTCTCCAGCCTTTATGGTTGTAGACTTTTGGATCACAACTATTCTGACTGGCGTGAGATGGTACCTCATTGCGGTTTTGATTTGCATTTCTCTGAAAATGAGTGATGTTGAGCATCTTTTCATGTGTTTGTCCTGGCTACCCAGTATTACATGGGTCAAGTTGGCCAACCTCAGGCCAGAATTCCATAATCAGCGTGTTAATCAAAGTCCACCTGAGACTGCCCACCCAACCAGGATCCATGACTCTTCCCTTCAGACCCCACACCCCTATGGAGAAATGGCTTCCTCTGCTATCCTGCCCTTTCATCCTTGGTTCTAGCTCTGGTTCAAAACCTGCTCTCTTCCTCTGCAATATTATAGTATTAAAAGTTTCCCCCATCCCATAAAATGCTGCCTCTCATCTCTTCCTCATCTTCACTTCTCTTGACTTCCAAACGTTAAATCTTAATTAGGAAGCAAACAGCTGCACACATGCTCAAACACAAACACACACACACACACACACCATTGATTAAGCCCAGCTTCTAAATAGAATACTGGCCATTCCATTCCACAAACACAACTCCCATGCCCGCACTCCCAGCCCCAGGTCATCTGGGTGAGGGGATCATACTACTCCTGATCTCTTATTAGCATCATCCACTCAATTTGTTGCTTCTTTATTCTCTTGTTTAGCCTTTAAAAAAAAAAAAAAAGGGAAAAGGGGACAGATAAGAGTTTACTCCTGTCCTTGGCTCTGGAACATAGCAAAGACGCTAGCCACAACATCAGGACACAAAGCCCGGAGACACCCCAGTCAGGGCCCCTCTCACCTCTGCCTTCTTTAAGGTCGGCGATGGTTCTGAGGGTAAACTTTTCTCCATCAGCCCCTCATTCTCCTGAGGTTTATTTTCAGCGTTTTCATCAACTGTCTTAGGCTGGTCTGTCTCCTGCAATCAGCAGAGAGGGGAAAGGCGAGAGTGAGGCTGCTCTCCCTCTCTCTCCAATAACCAAGCCACACAGCCCCAGGGTACAGGGCTTCCCAGAGTAGTCAGAAGTTAGGGGGAGTCCTCTCACCCTGAGATTTATGGGGACATCCCCAGAATGCCTAGTGTGTCAGCCTCTGTCTTACTCACCATTGGTTCCACATGGATTGGGTGTAGATGGTTCAAATCCCCTCAGGTCTGTGTTCCTCCAGTCACGGCATGGGAGAAAAGAGTCAGGGGGCAGACCTGTGATGTCATAAGGGCAGTTATGACGCAAGCACCAGGATGGCTCCCAAGAGTTAAGCCCCGTCCAAGGAAGGGGCATCAGTGGTGTCCGTTCTCTTCTGCGGGAAATGGCCAAAAGCAAGACACTGGAAAGAGTGGCCCGTCGATATAAAGGTGTATAAAGACAGTCGCTGGTGACATCCCCAGCTGGTAAAATTGGGCATTGATCTAATGGTTTATAGTCCGTTTATGCTATAGCCTATAACATAACTGTTGAAAAATAATTTTATCTATATGTACTGATGAGAAAGTGTATCCAAGATGTATTTGTAAGTGAAAAAGCTGAACATCATTATGAGCCCATTAGATGAGCTATAAAACTATCATTGGATGGGATGGTAAAAAATCCATCAAGATGTATAATTATACACATATGCTATAAAGGCGGATAAAGAGGGGGAAAGGTATGCATACAAACAGCTACCAGTGATTACCTTAGGAGAGAAGAGTTGAATTGGCAGAACTCTGTGAGGGCCCCCAGGACCGGCAGACCTTCTTTCCTTCCCTCTCAGGCTCTGGGGCTGGGAGCGTATTCAGGGGGTTGAGCCCATTGACACCCTCACAGACCCCCTCCTTTCTTCTCTTCTCTCCGCTCTCCCCTGAAGAGGTCTCCTTAGGACTTCTGGTAGAGGTGGAGAAGAACGATAAAGATGGGGGCTGGAGAAGGAAGCTCACCCCCTTCATGCCCGCCCCAGGCCCCTTGCTTGAATAGCATCCCCCTCTGCTCCTCGACCCCTGGGGCAGCTCCTCCCTGCCCACTGGATTGAGTCTGAGTCAGTCCTGGTGGCATTCAAAGCACCAGTATCCTCCCTGCCCCGAGGGTCACCACGTTCACCAACACCCCGCCCCTGGCCTCTCCTGCTTGAGTCTCCCTCCACCCTGGGACTCAGCCCCCTCGTTTCCTGGGGCTCCATCTGCCCAATCGTGCCTGTGTCCTTGGAGTGCAGGGACTTTAATTCTCCCCTCACTCCTCAGATGCTCACCGATCCAGCTATGAGGAGCATTTGTTTAGTGGCCATTCATTTATCTTCTTTTATGAAGTATTGGTTTCAGCATTTATTCCACTTTTATTGGGCTGTTTGTCTTCATCACTGAGTCACAGAAGTTCTTATACTCTGGATATGAGTCCTTTGTCAGATACATGTATCGTAGATTTTCTTTTTCCCCGTCTGTGACTTTTTAAGTGTTGTCTTTTCATGAACAGATGGTTTTAATTTGGATGAAGTCCAGTTCTATCAATATTTTATACTGAGCGCTTTCTCTGCCCTAAGAAATCTTTGTCAACTCCAGGGTCACAAAATATTTCTCATGGGTTTTCTTCTAGAAGCTTTGTATCAGCTTTGCTTTAGTTTTTGTTTAGCTCTATGATCCATCTTGAATTAATTTATTTTTGGCTATGTTAGATAGGGGTCCAGTTTTCTGTTCCATTGAAAAATACATTTCCTTTCTGCATTGACTTAGCTTGGTACATTAAAAAAATCAATAGACTGTGTAAATGTGAGTCTATTTCTGGCTTCTCTATTCTGTATCATTGATCTGTTTGTCTCTTACATTCTTACCTGTCCTGATTACTGAAACTGTATAGTTTTTCAAGACAATAAGTCTTGAAATTAGATAATGTATCTCCTTCAACTTTGCAATTCGGTATCAAGAATTTCACAACTGCTCATAGAGTTGATCTCTGTATACTATAACCCTTGAATCTTTCCATTTCAGGTGTGCTTTTATTTGTTAACAGCTTTCTTAGAATGTGTAATAATGCAGATGCTATACAATTCATCCCCTTAAAGTACATGGTTCAGTGGGTTTATCTTTTAATGTTTTGTCTGCGTCGAGTCTTTGTGGCACACGGGAACTTTGTTGTGGCAGGGGGGCTTCTCTCTAGTTGTGGCTCACCAGCTCGGTAGCTGTGTGTGGGCTTATCGCCCCACCACGTGTGGGATCTTTGTTCCCTGACCAGGGATCAGACCCGCATCCCCTGCACTGGAAGGTGGACTCTTTTTTTTTTAATGTTTCACATACTTATTACTGAGCAAATGGATCCCTAGTGAGGAAACACCCATAGCCAAACATTCCATTGTTCCCATAAAATATTCGTGAGCTGTTCAGACAGTGGTGATGTTCTCATTGCCGTGATTCCCTTAAGATGCACACGATCTTGACATAGCATAAATGTTTGCCACTTCATATGTGAGACTCCTTATATCCCCAGCTTGGATCTTCTCCAGTGTCCTCTCTTGGAGCTTTGCCTGATTTTATTACCAGTTTTCATTCGAATCCACTAGGGAATGGGGTGATTCCGTTTTTGTTTCCTGGCCAGGAATCGCTTGATCCTGCAAGTCTTGTGAGAAAGCAAGGAGCAAATTCAATCGAACATAAGATAGGATGGAGAAAAGACTGAAAGGCGGATTCTTAACCACTGGATCACCAGGGAAGTCTGTATTCGATGGTTTTTTAGTATATTCTCAGATACATGCACAATTTCCTTATTCTTGTATTTTTTGGGTAGACTGGGGGTGCCTGTAGGCCATTTGGGGGATCCAGAGGTGAGGCATCCTCAGTGACGTGGGCAGGCTTTCTGATGGAACCTGTGAAGTGCTTAGTGGGATCTGTATCCATTTGATGTTTTAAACCCTACCTACAAAGAAAGCAATGGCACCCCACTCCAGTACTCTTGCCTGGAAAATCCCATGGATGGAGGAGTCTGGCAGGCTGCAGTCCATGGGGTCACAGAGTCGGACACAACTAAAGCGACTTAGCAGCAGCAGCAGCAGCAAGCCCTACCTGCTGTTCTTTCAGCCCCTCCCCACCCTTCGGTCAAGCTGCTCACCTGTGTTTTAGGAATGAGAAACACACACTTTAGTGACCCTGGGGCTGTGATCTGAGGAAGTCCCAGGGCCTCATGATGACCAGGGGGGTCTGCAGAGGACAGAAACAGGCAGAGCCAGGAAGGGCCCCACCTGGTGTCTTTCGCCTGGTTCAGAGCTACAAACAGAGCTGAGAGTTTCTACAGTGGCTCGCCTCACCCTCACCTGTGGCCTTGAGTCCATGAGGGGTGGAAGAAGACAGGAGAGCTCTTGAGCCCATTGGAGTGGGGGGTGGGAGGCATAGTGCAGCACCCCTGTCACACGGCTTCGTATTTGTTATAAAACAGAGCGGTGAGCTCACTGCCTGCTCAGCTTCCCTGCATCTGCCAACTCTGCAGACTGAAGTCTTGATCCTCCTCCTCGAGCCTGCTTTCCTCTTGGTCTTCCTCATCTTCGTAAATGTCACCACTGACTCCTGCGTTGCCACCTTCATCTCATTGCACAATCGACACGTCAACAAGGTCTGCTGACTTCTCCAGACACACCCCAAACACAGCTCTGTCTCCCCGGTCCTGCCACTGGGCCCGCTCACACCTCCGTCACCTCTTACCTGCTATTACTATAGCTTCCTAAGTGGCCACCCTTCTTTCCCCCAAACCCCTACTATGAATTCTCCACACAGCAGCGAGTTGTGTTTTCTCTTTACTGTGAACCAGCTCATTTTACATTCTTGCTTTCAACCCTTTCATGGCTTCCCATTGCCTGGAAGGAAGGGAGCGAGGGAGAAAGGGAGGGAGAGCCCAGCTACAGAGTCTCAGCTGACCAAGGCCAAGAATAGAAGCCATAGGAGGGATTATTTTCAGCTTCAATTCCAAGGGCATTTATTTTCGTTGTCCCTGGGAATGTGCTAATGGAAAAGGGGTTTGTAGATTAAGGGGCATCTCCATATTACTTGCAATATTGTTCAGAAGGTATGTGTATCCCACATTTAAGGCGGGGACATAGGGAGTGAATTCCAGTAACATCCTCCGATCCTAACAAGACTTTCAGGGATTTGGTCTGAACCTGATCCTTCAGGCCCCAACAGAATGAAAGGAGCAATTCTGTCCAAGGGGGAGGCCTGGGGTGGGGAGCCAAGGGGAAGCCTCTGCTGCTTGAGAACCACAGGCTCAGCTGCAGGACTCAAGGCATTAGAGGAAAGGTATGGCAGAATCCTTAACATTCCCATTTTCCACCGAGTTTCCAGAGGAGAGGCGGCTTCACTGCCCTGCGAGGTCTCCAGTCAAGCCTCTCCACCTCTTTGCTCCACCCCACGGCAGGAGCTGAATTGTCCAGTGAAATCAGGAGAATGAACATTCCTTTGACATGTTTACCTGGCAGGGGCATTGCTCACAGGACTCATGCAGCCTGGCTGTCATTTGGACCAAGGGCAGAGCTATTCCCACCTCTGGCCCTTGTCCCCTAGCAGTGAGCAATGCAGGGTCCCACCTCCACCCCGGCCCCCACCCCAAGGGCAGTCTGGCTCCTAAAGCTTCCTGACCTGGCCCGGGTGGGGCAGATCAGCCTGCCTTGCAGGAGCACGTCCACGATGGTCTGTTGGGACGACGGTCTCTTTTAAGTTTTATTTACTTTCGGCCGTGCTGCGTCTCCGTTGCCGCGCGGGCTTTTCTCTGGTCGCGCCGAGCGGGGACTCCTCTCCGGCTGCGGTGCTCAGGCCCTCCGCTGCACTGGCTTCTCCTGTGGAGCGCGGGCTCTCGGGTGAGCAGGCTTCAGTAGCTGCCGTCCCCATACTCCAGACCGCAGGCTCACAGCTGCGGTGCACAGGCTGGAGCAGGAAATGGCAACCCACTCCAGGATTCTTGCCTGGAGAATCCCATGGACAGAGGGGCCTGGCAGGCCATGGTCCACACGACTGCAGAGAGTCGGACACGACTGCAACGGCTACGCACGCACGCACGCACGCACAGGCTCAGCTGCTCTGCAGCACGTGGGGTCTTCCGGGACCGGGGACTGAACCTGTCTCTCGCAATTGGCAGGCGGATTCTTTACCACTGAACCACCAGGGAAGCCCCCTGACTATCTTCCTTTCAGTCCTCAGACCCCACAGCCAGGCCTTTACACACATTGGACAGCCACAGCTTCTTAGCTGAGGGGTCGGCAGCTTCCGACCCCAATCAGCCCAGAGCAGGGGGTAGGAAGCTGGCCTAACAGAGGACACTCAGGGTCCAAGAGCCAGAGGCCGGCTGAGGGCCCCATCCCCAAATTCCCTGGAAAGGCTAAAGCCCCTAGGCCTTTACTAAGCCATCTCTGCCCTCCCCACCCAAGAAGCTGGAGGAGACAAGGCCCAAAAGGGGAGACTTTTAATACAAAGAAAGCAGGGGATGACCTGGGGAGAACTTAAATAAAGGGGATGTGAGTGTCAGGAGCCAGTGGCCGGGGGCCTGGGGGCCCTGCAGAGAGGGATGATGCAGACAGAGTTCCGGGCCTCTTTGATCCGCCACCACCGGCCAAGCCTGCAGGAGGGAGAGATGCCGCTGAGGCTAGGTCCAGCCCCCCGCAGTGTGCACCTCTGTTCCCACCCAGCCAGTGCCACCTGTCCCTTCCTTGCCCCCTGAGGCATGCCTCATACCTGTGCTCCTGCCCCACCCCAGCCACCAGGAAGTCCCCAGCACTGGAGAACTTGAGGCTATTGACAAAGCCCACCTGAGAAGAGGGAAGGACAACGTAGTGAGATATGAGAAGAGACCCTCCACCACAGCCCCAGCATCACAGTTAAAGGGCCACCCTGCTCTGCCCTCAGCCGCCTGGGCTTCAGCCACCACATCTGTGAGATGGGGAAAGTAGATTGCAGGCCTTGCAGAGAGTTTGTGGGGATTAGGGAGACACTGTGCACCGAGTATGGCCTGGATTCTGGCTCAGGAGACTCCATGACCAAGCCCTGAACTGCCACTCTGCCCTGGGCTGTCCCAAGTCCACACGCTAGCCTGGCATTCAGCCCGGCACCAGTCATGCAGAACCCATCACAAGGCCAGGCCTTCTGTGCTCTGCGCACATTTCCCTGCCTTGTCACCCCAGTACCCAGGATAGGGCCCGGGACTCCTTTGGGAGGGGAGTGGAGGCGGAGAAGGGAGAGGAAGAAGGGAGAGTTTCTGCAGGCCCTGTAGGAGCTGGGGCTACAAAGGGAAGTCACAGCTGGCCCTGCCCTGAGGAACCACCCTTCTGGCAGGAAAAGACTGGTAAGGGGCTTTGGGAGAGTGGTAAAGACAGGCTGGTATTCAAGCCCCACTCACCAGGGGGATGTCGTAGAGAAGGTCAAGCTGCCGGAAGCCCTCTCCACATTGCCAGAGCCGCACAGAATTGTTGTGGGAGCCTGGGAGACAGGGAGACAGTGAGCAACCCCCTCGCACCCTACCCTGGGATACCCTCCTCTGCCACAGAGGGAACCCACCTGTGGCCACAAGGTCTGTGTTGAGCAGGGCTGCCACTGATGACACCCAGAACGGCTGCTCCAAGCCCGGCTCCCCCCGCAGCCCATGGGCCTCACGCTGCAGGGCCAGTGGCCGCTTCTTGGAGAGGCCCCACAGGGCCACAGAACTGTGGACAGGGAGCAGGGTGAGAGGTCAGGGGCAGGGCAGAGGGCCACATGGCAGGAAGGGACCAAGTGCACACCAGCCACGCAAAGCAGACAGGGTGACCTGCACGCTCTGCCTCAATGTCCCCACCTATGGAAAGCGCCTGCTCCAGCTCCCGACCAAGGGGATTTTCTATGCAGCAAGCCCGGGGCAGGGGCGGGAGGCAGCTCTTACCCGTCGTCTGCGCCTGACACCATGTGCTCCTCGTTGATGAGCTGGATGCTGTCGATGGAGCCCCTGAGAAAGGAGCCGTGAGGGGCATGGCCCAGCCTCACCCCCAGCCCACACTGCCCCCAACGCTGGGCAGAGCAGGCCGCCTTACTGGTGGCCATAGAAGACAAGCTGGGACTCCTCGGGGATCTTCCACACACGCACAGTCCCGTCCCGGCCCCCGGCGGTCACACAGCACTCCCTGCTCAGAGCGTCCAGCGCGGCCACGGCGTCCTGGTGCCCGAAGCTGGAGCAGGGGACAGACGGAGGATGAGGTCACCCGTGAACCTGAACACACATGTGTGCATGCATGCCCTCTCCCCGGGCACACTCACAGCGTCTCCACGTAGGAGTTCTCTGCCACATTCCACACCTTCACGGAACGGTCGTGGGACGTGCTGTAGAGCTGGTGGGTGCCCCTGCGGAACGCCAGCCCCTGGGGGTTCATGGAAAGAGGGAAGAAGGGGACTTGAGCTACAGCAGCCAAGACAGAGGTCAGGCCCAGGGAGGACGTCCTGAAAAGCATGTCATGTGGCACAGGGAGGCCCCCTCGAGAGCACTCTGTGGGGCTCTACGTGGAGCCAGAGGCACACTCTCTTGCCCTTGTCAAGCAGGTACAGACTCCTCGGAGGCCTCCTTCTCCCTAGGCAAGCTCGCCTCACTCTCCCCCAGCTCTTCCCCATCGCTCCCCTCTGTTTCTGTCCTATGCACCAACGTGCAGGTTCTATGATGAGGACCCTCTGCCTCATTCACGCCACTCCCCGGAGCCCAGCACCAAGTCTGACCCACTCAGGCGCCTGAGAAATGTCCACTAAAGGAAGCCCAGCTCCTTACCGACACAGCGTCCCGGTGACCTGTGAAGGTGTACAGGTGCTGGCAGCTCTGGGCCTCCCAAATGAGAATGAGCTTGCTGCGGTCGCCTGATGCCTATGGGGACAAGGACCATGGCCAGAGGCACCCACTGTGTGCCCACACCTCTCACCCACCTCCGGGGCCATGCAGCCTTACCAAGTACTTGCCATCGGAGGAGATGGCCATGCAGAGGACATGGGTGCTGTGGCCTGGAGGTTGCCCCTCGGCACCCTTCTTGGCTCGAGGGATCACATGAAGTTTCCGTCCACTCTCCACACTCCCTGGCACCAAGGGGAAGACAGGTGCTGCTAGGACTGGGGTAGGCGTCTGGTAGCCCCCTTCAAGGGCCCCGTGGGACCGTGAAAAGTCCTGGCCTCAGGTCAGAAGATCTGGCTCAGCCACTGGGAGCCCCTGGACAAGTCACCTCAGTTTCCTCATCTGTCAAGTGGTGCCAGTAACCCCCAAGGGCAGCCAGGAAGCCCGGAAGAGAAGGGACAGGAGAGTGCTTGGGGCTGATGGTGCGAGCTCTCCCTGTTACTACTTGGGTGGGGGAGGCCAGCCCTCAGCAGTCAAAGGCTGGGAACCCAGGAGAACCAGGAACTCAATCCCAGGGCTGTGCGGAGCCTCAAGCATCCTCTAGTCCAACTGCCCACCTGCAGCATCAATTCCTATTAAATCACCAGCCCGCCTCTCCTCTATCATCTCTGATGACAGTGACTGGGAGCTCACAAAGCCCCACTCCTGGGCAGACACTTCCACCGTCACCCAGAAAACACCTCTCAGGGAGCAAACCTGCCTCCAGAAGCTTTCCCCATCAGGCCTCCATCTTTCCTGCTTATTCCCTCCTCCCCAGGCCAGCCCTCCCGGACGACCCCTCGGGGTGCACCCCTCCCCCGGCACTCACTCACACTTAATAATGGTGCAGTCTTTGGCAGCAGAGAAGATGGCCAGGTCATCAGGGGTGACAACCAGACATGTGATAGACAGCTGGTGGCCCCGGAAGATTCGAATGTCAGCCGGGTCTGGGGCTTGGATCTAGGCAGGCAGGGGCTGGGTCACTGCGACTGGGGGCAGGAAGGCCCCCACTCCACACACACACACACGCCACCCTTTCCCACCACACTGCCAAGAAGGAAAGCCAAACCCAAGGTTCCAAGGACTGATCCTGTCTGGCCAGGTGCCCACTACGTTTCACAGCGAAGACCCCACAGCCTGGGTCCCCAGTTGGGCCACCTGCCCACCAACCCAGGTGATTCCCTCCAATCTGACACCAAAGTGCCCTGCCCACTCACCTCCTTTGCCACTGACTTCTGCAGCCTGCCCCTCTGCTCGAGCTGCATGGAGAGGAAAGGAATGAGATTCCAGAAGCAGACCAATCCCATCCCTTCCCTGCCACCACTCTCCCTCCACACTCACCACATCCTCCTTCAGCCTCCCTGCCACCTGGTCCTCCTCAAATTCGCGGGCCTCAGCCTTCTCCTCCTCTGTGGAGGACAGAAGAGCCGAAGTAAACCCAGGCCAAGACCCTGCTTCTCCCTTCCTGTCCCAACCTGCCGCCTCAGTCCTAGGCCCTGAACACTTGGGCTGTGTCCTATGGAAGTTCAGGCCGCCTTGGGCAAAGGCAGTGGGGGGCAGGTGGGGTGGGGGTGGGGCTGTCTCTTATACACATCTAGATGTGTATAAGAGACAGATTCACNGTCTCTCGCAATTGGCAGGCGGATTCTTTACCACTGAACCACCAGGGAAGCCCCCTGACTATCTTCCTTTCAGTCCTCAGACCCCACAGCCAGGCCTTTACACACATTGGACAGCCACAGCTTCTTAGCTGAGGGGTCGGCAGCTTCCGACCCCAATCAGCCCAGAGCAGGGGGTAGGAAGCTGGCCTAACAGAGGACACTCAGGGTCCAAGAGCCAGAGGCCGGCTGAGGGCCCCATCCCCAAATTCCCTGGAAAGGCTAAAGCCCCTAGGCCTTTACTAAGCCATCTCTGCCCTCCCCACCCAAGAAGCTGGAGGAGACAAGGCCCAAAAGGGGAGACTTTTAATACAAAGAAAGCAGGGGATAACCTGGGGAGAACTTAAATAAAGGGGATGTGAGTGTCAGGAGCCAGTGGCCGGGGGCCTGGGGGCCCTGCAGAGAGGGATGATGCAGACAGAGTTCCGGGCCTCTTTGATCCGCCACCACCGGCCAAGCCTGCAGGAGGGAGAGATGCCGCTGAGGCTAGGTCCAGCCCCCCGCAGTGTGCACCTCTGTTCCCACCCAGCCAGTGCCACCTGTCCCTTCCTTGCCCCCCGAGGCATGCCTCATACCTGTGCTCCTGCCCCACCCCAGCCACCAGGAAGTCCCCAGCACTGGAGAACTTGAGGCTATTGACAAAGCCCACCTGAGAAGAGGGAAGGACAACGTAGTGAGATATGAGAAGAGACCCTCCACCACAGCCCCAGCATCACAGTTAAAGGGCCACCCTGCTCTGCCCTCAGCCGCCTGGGCTTCAGCCACCACATCTGTGAGATGGGGAAAGTAGATTGCAGGCCTTGCAGAGAGTTTGTGGGGATTAGGGAGACACTGTGCACCGAGTATGGCCTGGATTCTGGCTCAGGAGACTCCATGACCAAGCCCTGAACTGCCACTCTGCCCTGGGCTGTCCCAAGTCCACACGCTAGCCTGGCATTCAGCCCGGCACCAGTCATGCAGAACCCATCACAAGGCCAGGCCTTCTGTGCTCTGCGCACATTTCCCTGCCTTGTCACCCCAGTACCCAGGATAGGGCCCGGGACTCCTTTGGGAGGGGAGTGGAGGCGGAGAAGGGAGAGGAAGAAGGGAGAGTTTCTGCAGGCCCTGTAGGAGCTGGGGCTACAAAGGGAAGTCACAGCTGGCCCTGCCCTGAGGAACCACCCTTCTGGCAGGAAAAGACTGGTAAGGGGCTTTGGGAGAGTGGTAAAGACAGGCTGGTATTCAAGCCCCACTCACCAGGGGGATGTCGTAGAGAAGGTCAAGCTGCCGGAAGCCCTCTCCACATTGCCAGAGCCGCACAGAATTGTTGTGGGAGCCTGGGAGACAGGGAGACAGTGAGCAACCCCCTCGCACCCTACCCTGGGATACCCTCCTCTGCCACAGAGGGAACCCACCTGTGGCCACAAGGTCTGTGTTGAGCAGGGCTGCCACTGATGACACCCAGAACGGCTGCTCCAAGCCCGGCTCCCCCCGCAGCCCATGGGCCTCACGCTGCAGGGCCAGTGGCCGCTTCTTGGAGAGGCCCCACAGGGCCACAGAACTGTGGACAGGGAGCAGGGTGAGAGGTCAGGGGCAGGGCAGAGGGCCACATGGCAGGAAGGGACCAAGTGCACACCAGCCACGCAAAGCAGACAGGGTGACCTGCACGCTCTGCCTCAATGTCCCCACCTATGGAAAGCGGCTGCTCCAGCTCCCGACCAAGGGGATTTTCTATGCAGCAAGCCCGGGGCAGGGGCGGGAGGCAGCTCTTACCCGTCGTCTGCGCCTGACACCATGTGCTCCTCGTTGATGAGCTGGATGCTGTCGATGGAGCCCCTGAGAAAGGAGCCGTGAGGGGCATGGCCCAGCCTCACCCCCAGCCCACACTGCCCCCAACGCTGGGCAGAGCAGGCCGCCTTACTGGTGGCCATAGAAGACAAGCTGGGACTCCTCGGGGATCTTCCACACACGCACAGTCCCGTCCCGGCCCCCGGCGGTCACACAGCACTCCCTGCTCAGAGCGTCCAGCGCGGCCACGGCGTCCTGGTGCCCGAAGCTGGAGCAGGGGACAGACGGAGGATGAGGTCACCCGTGAACCTGAACACACATGTGTGCATGCATGCCCTCTCCCCGGGCACACTCACAGCGTCTCCACGTAGGAGTTCTCTGCCACATTCCACACCTTCACGGAACGGTCGTGGGACGTGCTGTAGAGCTGGTGGGTGCCCCTGCGGAACGCCAGCCCCTGGGGGTTCATGGAAAGAGGGAAGAAGGGGACTTGAGCTACAGCAGCCAAGACAGAGGTCAGGCCCAGGGAGGACGTCCTGAAAAGCATGTCATGTGGCACAGGGAGGCCCCCTCGAGAGCACTCTGTGGGGCTCTACGTGGAGCCAGAGGCACACTCTCTTGCCCTTGTCAAGCAGGTACAGACTCCTCGGAGGCCTCCTTCTCCCTAGGCAAGCTCGCCTCACTCTCCCCCAGCTCTTCCCCATCGCTCCCCTCTGTTTCTGTCCTATGCACCAACGTGCAGGTTCTATGATGAGGACCCTCTGCCTCATTCACGCCACTCCCCGGAGCCCAGCACCAAGTCTGACCCACTCAGGTGCCTGAGAAATGTCCACTAAAGGAAGCCCAGCTCCTTACCGACACAGCGTCCCGGTGACCTGTGAAGGTGTACAGGTGCTGGCAGCTCTGGGCCTCCCAAATGAGAATGAGCTTGCTGCGGTCGCCTGATGCCTATGGGGACAAGGACCATGGCCAGAGGCACCCACTGTGTGCCCACACCTCTCACCCACCTCCGGGGCCATGCAGCCTTACCAAGTACTTGCCATCGGAGGAGATGGCCATGCAGAGGACATGGGTGCTGTGGCCTGGAGGTTGCCCCTCGGCACCCTTCTTGGCTCGAGGGATCACATGAAGTTTCCGTCCACTCTCCACACTCCCTGGCACCAAGGGGAAGACAGGTGCTGCTAGGACTGGGGTAGGCGTCTGGTAGCCCCCTTCAAGGGCCCCGTGGGACCATGAAAAGTCCTGGCCTCAGGTCAGAAGATCTGGCTCAGCCACTGGGAGCCCCTGGACAAGTCACCTCAGTTTCCTCATCTGTCAAGTGGTGCCAGTAACCCCCAAGGGCAGCCAGGAAGCCCGGAAGAGAAGGGACAGGAGAGTGCTTGGGGCTGATGGTGCGAGCTCTCCCTGTTACTACTTGGGTGGGGGAGGCCAGCCCTCAGCAGTCAAAGGCTGGGAACCCAGGAGAACCAGGAACTCAATCCCAGGGCTGTGCGGAGCCTCAAGCATCCTCTAGTCCAACTGCCCACCTGCAGCATCAATTCCTATTAAATCACCAGCCCGCCTCTCCTCTATCATCTCTGATGACAGTGACTGGGAGCTCACAAAGCCCCACTCCTGGGCAGACACTTCCACCGTCACCCAGAAAACACCTCTCAGGGAGCAAACCTGCCTCCAGAAGCTTTCCCCATCAGGCCTCCATCTTTCCTGCTTATTCCCTCCTCCCCAGGCCAGCCCTCCCGGACGACCCCTCGGGGTGCACCCCTCCCCCGGCACTCACTCACACTTAATAATGGTGCAGTCTTTGGCAGCAGAGAAGATGGCCAGGTCATCAGGGGTGACAACCAGACATGTGATAGACAGCTGGTGGCCCCGGAAGATTCGAATGTCAGCCGGGTCTGGGGCTTGGATCTAGGCAGGCAGGGGCTGGGTCACTGCGACTGGGGGCAGGAAGGCCCCCACTCCACACACACACACACGCCACCCTTTCCCACCACACTGCCAAGAAGGAAAGCCAAACCCAAGGTTCCAAGGACTGATCCTGTCTGGCCAGGTGCCCACTACGTTTCACAGCGAAGACCCCACAGCCTGGGTCCCCAGTTGGGCCACCTGCCCACCAACCCAGGTGATTCCCTCCAATCTGACACCAAAGTGCCCTGCCCACTCACCTCCTTTGCCACTGACTTCTGCAGCCTGCCCCTCTGCTCAAGCTGCATGGAGAGGAAAGGAATGAGATTCCAGAAGCAGACCAATCCCATCCCTTCCCTGCCACCACTCTCCCTCCACACTCACCACATCCTCCTTCAGCCTCCCTGCCACCTGGTCCTCCTCAAATTCGCGGGCCTCAGCCTTCTCCTCCTCTGTGGAGGACAGAAGAGCCGAAGTAAACCCAGGCCAAGACCCTGCTTCTCCCTTCCTGTCCCAACCTGCCGCCTCAGTCCTAGGCCCTGAACACTTGGGCTGTGTCCTATGGAAGTTCAGGCCGCCTTGGGCAAAGGCAGTGGGGGGCAGGTGGGGTGGGGGTGGGGCAGGGAGGGCTGGATGATCTCCTCCTGCCCACCCTCTAGCTTTGCTTATCAGATCAGTCTAAAGCCCCATGAAGCCCGCCCAAGGAGGTCCATCAGAGCTCGCGCCACCCTCCCACAGGGCAGCTAGCTCCTGCAGCCCCGGCTGCCCACCAGGTACCTGCATCAGTCACCCACCAGGGGGCACAGGCCGTGCCCCTCATCTACCCAGCCCACGGGCTCACCTTGCTGCCTGAGCTGCTCCAGGTAGACCTTGGCCAAGCGCAGCTTCTTCTCCTGTGCGGTCTCCTCCAGCTCCTCCTCCTCCTCCTCCTCAGCCCTCCTGGGAGCTAGACTGTGGGCAGGAGCGGGCTGGGTTTGAGGAGGTTCGGCCCATTCCCCTGGCACTAGGACTCTGCCTCCTCACTGCTTTCCCTGCCACTTGACGACCTCCATCCCTGCCAGCCCTCATGGCCAGTGACCACACACACACAGAAAAAGATGTGACTTACCAAACTGAAAGGGCCCATCCAGGGACCAACATAAGGGTGAAAACAGACCCCAAGCCCAAAGACACAACTGTGAAGTCTCTCCACTCTGGAGGGAAAGAGAAGGTTCTATAGGTCCGAGAAAAATCAGATCATGTTCAAAGGGTCAAGAATCAAAATGACTCCAGACATCCCTCAGAGCAGGACACAAAGGAACTGCACACACCAAATTCGGAGTGAAATGCTAAGCACTGGGATGGCGCCAAGTTGGAGCATCCATGATGAGTGAGGATACTTTCAGGGGTACAAAGTGCCACAGAACTGGTCCCTTCTCCTCCTTTTAAGGATGGAGGGTGTGCTTCCCAAACAAGAAGACTGACCTAAGAATGGGGAAGGTGTGGAAGTGTCAGATGCTCAGTCATGTTCGACTCTTTGCAACCTCATGGACTGTAGCCCACCAGGCTCCTCTGTTCACAGCATTCTCCGTGAATACTGAGAGTGGGTTGCCATTCCCTTCTGAAGGGAATACCGAAGTGGGCTGGGAATACTGAAGTGGGCTGCCATTCCCTTCTCCAGGGGAGCTTTCCGACCCAGGGATAGAACCTGGGTCTCCTGCATTACAAGCTGATTCTTTACTGTCTGAGCCAGGCACGAGAGACAGAAAACAGAAGATCCAACATGGAAAGTGGAAAAGGTAGATCTCAAAACAACAACCACCCCCAGACACAAGGGAGCCACCAACCCAGATCTGACGTGAGGAACCAAGAGGCAGACATGTTGCGACTGTCACCGCCCCATCCTCACTGCCGAAGCCCCATCCTCTACCCTGAGGATGGGATTCCAGGGGAAGCCTAACTGGGTCTGGCTGGACCTTGTGAAGATCTTGATTTCCCCTCCACACCCCTTACTGAAGATGAATCCTATGCTGACTTGCTCCTGGGAGCTGGAGGTAGGTCATGGGAACTCAGAAGCAGAAAACCCAGGGCCGCCTGTTCCATCTGATCACGTGCCTGCAGATATCTTGTCCCTGTCAGGTACCCCAACTGTTTCCAAGACTCATCCATGACCTTGCTCACAGCTTCCCCAGAAGGGACATTGGATATTCTCAAGGAAGCCAAGGCCTCATGCTCTTGAGACCAGTTAGTACCCAGCACCAAGCAAGTCTTCAGCCGACAGAGTTGCTGCCCTTCCCTCATATAACCAAGGTCTACGCTTCTACTCAGTTTACTCCAACGATAAATCTTTGTTTAGTGTTTGCCCAGAGGAGACAGAACTCTAAAGAAAATCAAGAGAAGCATACACCATTATAATTCCACTCATATAACATTCTGGAAAAGGCAAAATTCTACGGATAGCAGTTACCAGGGGAGAGAGAGAGAGAGAGGAACTGACTACAAAGGAGACAGGGGGAATTTTGGAGGGTGGTAAAACCCTTCTATATCTTCTATATAGTGGTGGCAGTTTATATGAGTCTGTTACAACTCACAGAAAGGTACACTAAGAAACAAATGTCACTGTATGTAAATTACACCTGAATCAGAAAAGAAAAAAAAAAAGAGAGAGAAAGAGATAAAAAGGAAGGAAGGGACCCAAAGAAATTATTAACTCAGGAATGGCAGCAACTGGGTCTTCCACATTTCTGCACAGGCCTAGTTCTGGCGGGTGCACAGAGGTCCATCCTTTCATCATTACTGTCTATGGTACAATTACATTTCATTAACTCTTCTGTAGCTAATAAATTCCACAACACGTTTTAAAAATATTTAAAAGTGTTTCACACAGGGCCTGGCACACACTCACCCGTAGTAACCTCAGGACTACAAAAAGTATATAAAGAAATCCTTCTGCGAGCTGGTTAAGACCAACATGTACTCAATATTTAGAGGCAGAATTTCTAAAGCCAACTTTAAAAAAATAATAGTTTAACATTTGTATTTATTTCTTTGTTGGCGGCGCCAGGTCTCCATTGCTGAGCCTGGGCTTTTTCTACTTTGGCAAGCGGGCACTGCTCTCTGGCCGTGTGCACGAGCTTCTCCCTGTGGTGGCTTCTCGTGGTGAAGAGCTCTAGGTCGTGTGGGCTCAGTGGTTGGGGCACACAGTCTTAGCTGCCCTGTGGCATGTGTAATCTTCCCAGACCAGGGGTTGCACCCATATTGGCAGGTGGATTCTTAGCCACTGGACCACAGAGAAGTCCTCTAAAGCCAGATGTTAAGGAAGGCACCAGGATTTCCTGGTGTGACAGCTCCCATTCCACAAGGTCAGGCTTGACACCTTGCTAGCCCCCTTTGAACTCCGCAGTATGTTTCACCCCCATCACCTGCAGAACGAAGGAGGTACACAAAGCCCTTCACAATCTGGATGCANGGCGGGTGGGTGGGGGGAGGTGGGGAGCTGGGCGGTTCCCAAGCTCTCGCCTTCTCCGCACGGCGCCCCAGGCCGACGCGCCCCCTGGGACTCAAATCTACCTCCCCTTGTCTGTAATCGGCTCAGCCTGGTCCCACTGACCTCCACCTCCCCTACAGCTGAGTCTCTTGGCACCTGGGTGTGTGGGGGTGGGGAGGGGAATCCAATCTCCCTTCCCCTCCATCTGGCCCGGTGGACAAAGGGCAGGGGGACCATCTGGTCCCGCCTGGGTGGGGGAAGGGCTCTCAGTGGCGGTCCCCAAGGGACGGGGGAGGGGCGGCGCTCTTGAGACAGCGAGAGCCTGCGGGTCTAGTTGCATCACTTTATTTCGCAGACCTTCACTCTAGGTCTCCCCACCAAGCAAACCTCAGAGCAGGAAACTAGCTAGGCCAAGAAGACCCAGGCCTGGGGAGCTGATCTGAGGGTGGAAGTGGTGACCCCCCTCCTCTGGGAGCATTTGTGATCTGGGGCCAGCTGCAACCTGTGGGTTAGTGAAGTTCAGAGCTAGCCATACCCTAACCCTGGCAGAGGGTCTCCTGCAAGGCCTGGCCTCGTGGGATCCCTGCCTTCCCAGACACGGGGTGCTGCCTGGGTGGGGAGGGCAGAATGTGCCTGTGTAAGTACTTGTGTGGTGGCAGAGTACGTGTGTGTGTCTGTGCGTGCAATGCAACACTGCCGTGAGTGTCAGCTCAGAGCTGTGTTTATGGCCCAGTGAAGGGTCATATTTGGGAACATACATGACTACTGTGTAAGCATGCATGTGGGTATGTATATTTTTGTGGCCTAAGAGGCGGAGTTAGGGGCTGTGCTACTCAGCGGAGCAGCCAGAGGAGGAGGTGGTAGGTGGGGAGAAGCTGGGCAGAGCAGAAGGAATGAAAGCTGAGCAGGAAAACTTATAGAAGTTCATCTAATGGATTACCCTCTACCAGATTATGTCCCTTGATTCCTGAAACTTTTTTCCTCTTGACTTCACCTCTTCAGCCTGTCCCTGCAGGAGAAAGAAGAGGAAAAGACAGACCCTAAAAGAAAAGAACCCAGATAGACAAACATACCTGTGGCAATGTACAGGATGAGAAGGAACCCACAAAGGGAAGGAGAGAGAATGAGCAAGAGTGAGACCAGGGCAGGCAAGCAGCCCATCCCCATCAGCAGGGCTGCTCCTCAGGCTAGCCCCCGCAGGAAATCCAGCAGCCCTGTGTGCCACTCCTCAGGTTTGTCAAGGTAACAGGGGTGCCCCGCCCCCTCCATGACCAACACCCGGTGGTTGGGCAGCTGCTTCAGGTGCTCAAAGCTGGTCTGACCCATGGGGTCTTGGTCTCCATAAACGATAAGAACTGATGCCTAGAGAAAGAAAAAGGAGGCAGAGTCAACAGGGACCTACCATTCCAGACCCAGCCTCCTGGAGATCAGCTCCAGCCCTCCCCATCACTTTGGTCTCTCCCTGGGGTCACTGCAAATGATGGGGAGAGACAAGCTGGCCCAGTGAAGGGGTCGTATGGAAAGGCATAAATTTGTGTCTGCCCCAGTACACAGCACAGGGCTTGGCATAGTAATCTGCTCTCAGCTTACCCCAAGGGTAGAGATTGGTGGTTCAACTCATCTCGAAACTACTCCTTTGGTTACCCAGTCCCCCCAGGGCCCCAGGATGGACTCTTCCTTGCTCCTGGCAGGGGCATCTCAGCCTCCCACACAGGGGTACCTTCACTCTGGCATAGTCGGCAGCATTGATTTTGTCAGTGCAGATGGGGGCCACTGGCACGTAGCCCCGGAGCTGGGAGCCTGGGGCCGTGAGGAAGGGCAGGGAGTACATGCCACTCAATGATGGGCTGACCACGACCGGGGGGCCCAGATCCAAAGCATCCACCACAGCTGCCAGGAAGCTGCTGGGGACCAGCTCCCCAATAGGGGCAGGTGCTTTGGCTTCCTTGGAGTGCCCCAGACCTGCAGGGATTCAGGTGTGGGAGAGACAAAGGTGGTGAGTAAGAATACAGCAGACAGATGGTCCCTTCCTCCAGAAAGCCCTCCTGGGTCAAGCTCTGTCAGGTTCCTGCAACATGCATGTAGTTATTCCTACAGAAACCTAGGTCTGTCGTACCTGTGGCAAGCATAAGGCATTTCCCTCCATGTTTGTGCCCACCTCCACCAGAATAGTGTCCTCAAAGAATCAGGCTCTGAAGCCTCACATGGCTGGATCCAAGTCCCAGTGATCCACTTACTATGTAACCCTGGGAAAGTGCCCTTAGCCCTCTCTCTGCTGTTCAGTTTCCCCATCTGGGAGGTAACAAAAGTATCTGCTGTTTGAGATTGTTGTGAAAATTAAGTGAGTTAACTGCCTCATAGGCACCTGTCCCAGGGCTGGCAGGGTAAATGCCCTCCAGGACAGGGGATGAGGGGTGGTCTCTGCACACATATCTTCCCCTCTGGTTAGTCAGTCCCTACCTTCTGCAGAAGGATTAGTTCGCCTTGGCTTGGAAGTTCGGCCCAACCCACTTGCAGAACCAATCCTGTCCCGTCCTGGAGGCCCGCCCTTGGGCACTGAAAACATACCAGCCATGGCCAGAGATGGAAGCAGGTCGGCCATGCTGCCCCTTTCACACTTGGCACCGTGGGCTGGAGCCTGCCAGTTGAGGTTATGACAGGCAGTCTGGCGCTGCTCTTCCCTCCCTCGGGACCTAACTTAGGGCTTTGTAGGTGGGATCATGACCAGGGGCTTAGCCACCCCCAAAGGTGCCAGTGGACACTCCTTAGGGCTTCCAACAGGGCTGGTGGTTACAGCTCTTTCAAAACATTTTACTTGCCATCTGCTGAGTGCTAATTATCCTGTGTTACGTACTGGTCACACACTCACATGGAGCATCTCAGTCCATTCTCATTAAAACCATCCTCCAGAATGGGTGTGGTTATCTCTCATTACAGATAAGGAAACACGCTCAGAGACACTGAGACACTGCACCAGGCAACACAGATGCAGCTGGGCAGTGTCCAGACGCATCTGGATGGACTAGAGAAGCTTGAAGGCCCTTGTAGTGTGCGCTCTGACCTGTCTAGCTCCGGGATCATCCTGGCTACATCCCCCCAGGCCCCCAGCCCCGTGTCCCCAGTGAGGCCCCCGCAACCCCTGTCNGATGCAGCTGGGCAGTGTCCAGACGCATCTGGATGGACTAGAGAAGCTTGAAGGCCCTTGTAGTGTGCGCTCTGACCTGTCTAGCTCCGGGATCAGCCTGGCTACATCCCCCCAGGCCCCCAGCCCCGTGTCCCCAGTGAGGCCCCCGCAACCCCTGTCCAGAAGCCTGCCCCCGCCCCCCGAGTTACCTGGCAGGTCAATGGCCACAGCCCGATAGCCAGCCTGGGCCAGCCTGTGCAGCGTGCCCAGGTTCTGCCAGGTCTCAGAGGAGAAGCGTATGCCATGCAACAGCAGCACGGAGAAGCGGGCGGCCTGCCCACCGCCGGGGAGAGCCTCTCGGAAGAAGAGGCTCTGGCCCTGCACCTGGATGGCGCCCTCGCGCTGCTCCACGCCCGCCATATCTGCTGCTGTGCTGGTGCCACAGAACACCCTGCCCACGTGGAGCAGGGAGGCTGCCCCAGAGAGGGCAGGGGTCTCTCCTGTAGCAGCGAAGAGAGCTCCCAGAACTCTAGGCGCAGGCCTTGGGTTAGGAAAACATAGGTGTTATTTCTGCCTCTGCCAATACCTAAGTGCCTTAGTCTTCTCATCTGAACTATGGGACATGAACGTCCACCTCAAGAATGTATGAGCTAAAATAAAAAACTGATAATTGAGTGGGCCTGCCTTTGGAAAGAACTCAATACATGGGGCTCCCGTTACAGTTATTGTTCCCATTGTTATTATCCTTTCCTACCTTTGGGGATAATACAATAGAACTTAGCTCCTAGGTGGTAGATAGGATTAAATGAAGCCAGGCGTGTAAAACACTCCCTATGCCTAGCACACAGTAAGCATAGTAAACGTATCCACAGTAAGTAGCTGACTATTGTGCTTATCAGCCTTTTCCTTCTTCAGGCATTGCTATAGGTCATGGACTGCCACCGCAGACCTAAAGGAGTCGGGGCTGGAGTGAAAAAAAAAAACATCTATTTTCCGGAGCCGGAAACCGGAGCGCTGAGCGGGGAAAAGCTTTGGAGTTCCGGCCGACGAAGCCCGCGAGGTGCTCGGCGCGCTGCCCGCTGAGGCCCAACACACGGTCGCCGAGGCCAGAGGCGCGGTCTCCGGGACCGCCACCTCTGGCTCTCTCCCCTCCGAGGACCTCGGCTGTGGATCGCAGGGTCTGGTAAGGTGCATGCAAAAGCCGAGGAGGGCAGACCCTAGTAAGGGGGCCTGGGGAGCCAAGATAAGAAGGGGGGAAACTTTGCGGTGGGTGGGGGTGGGGTCTAACTAGAGAAAGGAAGGGAGGGTCGGAGAGCGGAGGATAGGTACCTGGGGAGCTGCGCGTGGAGGCAAGCGAGTGAAGGCGGCGACTGGGGCCGGGGCGGGGAAGCAGGGAAGGGACTGGTGCGGGGAAGGAGGGAGGTGGCCCGCCAGAGGGCGGGGGCTGAGCTGTGCTCCAGGGCGCCCGCTTGTGGCAGCAATCCGTCGTAGGGAGGTGGGTGCTGCTATGTTAGTCCCATCTCACCGCAGTCTCGGTTTCCCCATGCCCCTCGACCCCATGTACCCCAGACTGGGTCGGACCCAGAGACCCTGAGCAACCTGCCCAGGTGCATATGGTTTATCTTGAGAAGAAGGGTTCCTGTGGGGTCTCATCCCTCCTGCTTCCTTCCCACTTCCCCCGCCCCTCCTCATCCCCTGCCGGAGCTGCCTAAGCCCAGAGTTTTCAATCTGGAACACAGTGGAAGCCAGACTGATTAGAATGCGAAGTTTTGCCAATGTCTGGCCTTGATCGATTTCCCAACTGCCCTGAGCATATTTCCTTGCCTGTAAATGGGTGGGATGCTGCCTGCTTCACAGAGTGCTAATGAACCTGCCTGTTCCTCCCATCCTCCCTGTTCCAGGCCTGGCCACACAGGCTAGGGACAGGTCAGATGCTGGTCACATGTCACTAACCAGGATAGAAGACTTATAGAGACATGAAGGCTAGAGGCCACCAGGGCCCTGGCTAAGTGCATGCGTGTGTGTGTGTGTGTGTGTGTGTGTGTGTGTGTGTGTGTTTGCAGGGGTCAGGGAAGTGGCTGACCAGAGGCTTGGGGCTGCTTCAAAACAATACTAACATCTGGCAGTTACACAGTGAAGCTTCCATTCCAGACGTTAACTCCTTAAGATAACCCTCTGCGGGTGACAACCCTTTGTGGACCTAAAGACAACCCCTATCCTTAACTCTGCCATACAGACCAGAGACTAAGGGTGGAGACACGCTGGTGGGAAGAAGTCGGATGACTTCTCTTTATGCTCCAGCTCTCAGGCCGAAAAACAACCTGGAAAATCTGGACAGTGGGAAGTGGGGCCGGGGCTCTGTGCTTTGGGGGTGCCTCCCCCCAGTGTCCCTTGCAACTTGGCTGCCAGGCGCGGGACTGAGACCGCGGACTGCGCAAGCGCACTGAGGCTCTTCGCCACCTAGTGACCGCAGCGCAGCGGCCCGCAGAGTGGTGGAAGCAGCGCCAACGTCGCGGCGCCGTTTGACCGCTGGTTGCATCCAAGCAGAGCCCGCCCAGCGGTGGCGGGTCCAGGCATCCTGGTTGGCCCGGTAAGTGTCCCCGGCGAGTGAGGCCAGCAGGTTGCCCGGGGCGGCCACTCTTGCCCCGCCTCTTGCCCCTTGTCCTCGGAGCCTGGGGCAGAGTCCTGCCGGAGGGGCAGGCTGTGTGCTTGTTTGTGTCCCTTTGTCACGTGTGTGCACCCGCTCAGTTGTTGGCGGTGTGTTCTTGGGGGCCTGGGGGTGTGTGTGTGTGATGTGTGTCAGCTTCTCTGTGTGCCTGCGCTGGGGGGCAGTATGTCAGTCTATCTGCCCGCTTCTGTCTGTGTATGTCTACTGTGTGTATTTCTGTGTGCTGTGTGGCTTTAAGGGTGTATATCTACCTGTATGTATGTGTATTTCTGAAGCTCTGTGTTTGGGTGTCTGCCTGCCTGTACCTCCAAATACACGTTCTTGTGTACGTGTGTAGTTTTAGGATTGTGTGTATGACTCTGTGCTTGAGATACGAGGGTCTGCATGTGATTTTAAAAGCATGTGTGTGTGTGTGTGTCTGTGTGTGTGTGTGTACTTGTGCATCTGCCTTCCTGATAACTGATGTATGTGTGATTTTGAGGGTGTATTTCAAGGTATCGATTGTACACAGGCCTGTGCATGCGCAAGGAGGCTGTGTGTCTATGCAGGGACTAGCCTGTACAAAGGAAAAGTGTTTGGGGACAAGAGTTTGTGTGCATGTCTGTACACCTGTGTGTCATTGGTGAAACGTATGCCGAGGACCTCATGTGGGTACAGTGCCTCCCCTCCCCCTCTTCCATCTCTGTAGCGTACTGTTATCTAGTGCCTCAGCTGCCTGGGTTGCCATAGCAATGGCTGCAGTCCCATTCCTCCCTGCCTAGAGAGGTGCCCCAGGCCCACCACAGGAGAGGTTCAGCATGGATACTCTGCTTGGTGGGAACCTAGGCTGATGTGTTGGATGCTTGCATTCGAGGCTGGTGGTGGGCAGAAAGAAGAGAGGCATGTATTCTTCCTCCACGCAGCTCCTGGTTCTGCTCCAGAGGGGCAGCCACTGCCCAGTCACCACCTGACCCTGGAGACTGGGGCTGGGGGCTTGGGAAACATCCCCAAAACTTCTGGGGGAGGTGGGTAGGGTCCAAGGCGATTCCCCAGCTCAGATCTAGGGCCAGTGCCCAGTGGGCACTCAAATAAAGACATGTTCACTGGAATCCAGGAACAAGGATTCCTAGACCCAAAAAATGATGATAGACTAGCCCTGGGTCAGGCTCCCTGTATTACTGAAATCTCACAGAAGGCTTGGGAGAGCAGCTGCAAGGTTATTTTCTCCATTTTACTGACAAACAAGGTACACAGCCAGGAATTGGCAGAGGAGTCTCAAAGTCAGGGCTGACTGCTCTGGGTGTGGGTCCTGAGACCTGTCTTCTGGGCTGGCAAAGACTCAGCCTGGAGAAATCCGTGAAACAGGTCACTTGGCGTAAAAGCTGGGGGGTAGGAGGCATTTGTCGCTCCAGCCGCCTGCTGCCCTTTCCATTTGTAAGTGTGCCATGCTTCTTGCTAGCCTAGGCACTTTCTCCATCAGGGATATTCTCCATGAGTTCTCTTCCCACTTAATATCAGTTGGGGTAGAACATTAAATATTCCCATCACATTCTGATTTTAGCATTATTGTATGCAGTCTGATAAACAGAACTGTTTGCAAACATGCCCTTAATGGGACATTGCTTTGCCCTTTGCTCTTTCACCTTTGATGACCCTCACTCCTCCAACCACTGGTTCATCCATCACCTCCCAGTGCCAGTTTCCTTCCTGGCAAAGTTAATGTGGCCTGGCAGTTGGGATGCTGGCCCTGGACTCAAGTGTCAGTTCTGCTACTTGCTACTCTGCACATCGGGCAAGAGAATCTCCCTCTCTAAGCTTCAGTTTGCTCATTGATTAAGAACCCTATAATCATATCTGTTCCCTAGCGTTCTTGTGTGGGTTCATGAGTCATTACAGGTGAAGGGCCTAGCACAGGGCTTGGCTGTCATAAGTCCTCGAGTGGAAGTGGTTTTAGCTGGCACAAGGATGGTGGTGGCAACTGATGCCAGGGGGACATCTCAGATGCTCTTCACACTTATGGGGTATCTGAGCCCTTGCCCTGGCATGTGGAGTACTTGGGTGTGAACGCTCAGACACTTGCCCAGAGCAGAGGAAAGGGCAAGGGCTGAGCTTTTCCTCTGCTGGAAACTCCTGGGTGGGATTTGAGGGGGTTTTATGGGGGCTCAGCTCTACCCTCTTCTCCATCTCCTCTTCTCCTCCAGACTGTGGTACAGACCTCCATGAGCCGGTCCCAGGTTGCCCTGCTGGGCCTGGGCCTGGGCCTGCTGCTCATGCTGCTGCTGTATGTGGGGCTGCCAGGACCCCCTGAGCAGACCTCCTGGCTCTGGGGAAACTCCAATGTCACGATCCTGGCTGGTCTCACCCCTGGCAGCTCCCCCATTTTTTACCGTGAGGTGCTCCCATTCCACCGGGCCCACAGGTAGGTGCTTACCCTAGGGTGTAGTAGAAGGACTAGGCCCAAGGAGAGTCCCCGTGTGGGAACCCCCAGCTCAACTCAGAGTGCTCAGGGCCTGGGAGGGCGGTGGGAGAAGCCTTGGAAGAAAGAACCCCTGGGACACACACACTCCCCGGTGTGTCCACAGGGTGGATGTGGTGCTGCTCCATGGAAAGGCCTTTAGCTCCCGGACGTGGGAGCAGCTGGGCACACTGCAGCTGCTGGCGCAGAGGGGCTACCGGGCCGTGGCCCTTGACCTTCCAGGTGAGCCCCCGCCCCTGGGTCCAGGGAGGTAACATGCAGCAGGGACAAAGGGACAGAATGCCAGAGGGTAGAACTGGAGGGGTAGGAAAGCCCTGAGGTGTGGCTGGGGAGCATCTGCACCCCAGGGTGTAGACAGGCAGTGGCAAGTCACAACACAAAGGGACAACACGAAAAGCTCTGCTTTTATTTCCTGCCTTGAAAGCTACAGTGTGGATTGTTGTATGTCACAGAGCACTTAAAAGAAACATGACCTGCCTCACAAAGGATCACATGGGGAGATCTCACTGTATTTTTTATGACAAACTAGGTAGCTTTATGTCTTTTTCAGCTATACAAATGATTTTTTGCTGTTATCCTTGTCATTAAAAAATCAACCAAGAGTGACCCCTCTCAGAGACCCATGCCACTTCTCTAAGCAGTTTGAGGGCGCCAGATCCTCTGGGAGCTTTTAGACCTAGAGATGCAGGGTCCTGTGGTGGGGGTTGTAAACATGACCGGTGTCCTGCCTGCTTAGCGAATCTCAGGCATTGTAACCCTCCCTTATCCTAATGTGTGTCTTTGGAGGGATGATCAGATATCATTTAGCCACTCCTCTACCAGTGGCTGTGTAGGCTGGTTTAGAGTTTTCAGTGTCAGTCAAAATGCCCAAGTAAGGAAGCTGAAGCATCTTTGGGCATGCCTCTTCTTTTTTTTTTTTTTTTTTTTTTTTTTTGCTTATTTTATTTTTTGACCATGCCACACAGCATGTGGGATCTTAGGTCCCTAACCAGGGATGGAATCTATGCCTCCTGCTTTGGAAACACAGCACTGGACCACCAGGGCGGCCCCTGAACATGCTTCTTTGAGCATATGGGCAGTAACTTCTGTAGGGCAGCCATCAGGGACAATTGATTGGTCAGAAGACACACATTTTAAATTTCTTGACAAATATTATCTTACCCTCCAAAAATGCTATATGGATTTACTCTCCAATCAGTCATTCATGAAAGTATCCATTTTCCCTCATCTTCCCTAACACTGTATTATCAATTTTTTTTTTTTTTAATTTGACTGTGCTGGGTCTTAGTTGTGGCACACAGGATCTAGCTCTCTGACCAGGGATTGAACCCACGCCCCTTACATTGGGAGCAGAGGGTCTTAGCCACTGGACCACCAGGGAGGTCTCTATCAGTCTCTAGTTTTGCCAATATAATGAATGAAAGATGGTTTTCTTAACAGCCCTATCACCTTACAAAAACATAACTTCTGGGGATTTGGGGGTAGCAGATGTTATGTGCCACTGGTCCCCATCTCTTTGACCGCTATGGTGAGCAGGAAGTCCTGACCACCTTCCCAGCCTCCCTCAGCTGGTGCCTTCTGCTGTTCCCAGGCTTTGGGAACTCAGCACCTTCAAAGGAGGCGAGCACAGAGGCAGGGCGGGCAGAGCTGTTGCAGCGAGTTCTACAGGACCTAAACGTGCAGAACGCCGTGTTGGTGAGCCCTTCTCTGAGTGGCCACTATGCCCTGCCCTTCCTGATGCGAGGCCACCACCAGCTGCGTGGATTCGTGCCCATTGCACCAGCCTCCACCCAGAACTACACCCAGGAACAATTCCAGGCTGTGAAGGTATTGGGAAGAGGGTCTCTGAAAGTCCTGGCTTCCTGTCCCTGGCTTGGGTCATGGGGGGAAAAGACATAGGTTGTACGTGGAGGACACCTGGCCCCATCCTTAATCTGGATGGAAGAGATTGGGTGTATCGGGAAGATATCCTAAGGAGGTGGCTTGAGGGTCAGTCCCTCTCAGGCACCAGGATCATGGCACCTTGCCTTGCCCTGCAGACCCCGACTCTCATCCTGTATGGGGAGCTGGACCGCACCCTGGCTCAGGAGTCACTGCGGCAGCTCCGCCATCTGCCCAACCATTCCACGGTGAAGTTGCGCAATGCAGGCCACGCCTGCTACCTCCACAAGCCACAAGACTTCCACCTCAAACTCCTTGCTTTCCTTGACCATCTACTGTGAGCTCACCCACTGTCCAGGCCCCAGGCCTGGCTGGAACTTGGAGAGTCTGGACAAGTCCGCACCAGGGCAGCAGCCCCTGTGATTAGAGGGCAGAAGCCAGAGGGCTAGACCCAGTTGGGGCCTTTCATTTTATCTCAGAGGCACAAAAAAAAAAAAAAAAAAAAGCATTTTTGTCATACCTGGGGAGTGACAGGTCCTGTTTGCTGGCATTGCTGCAAGTGGGGTGAGAGTTGGAGCCAAGTGTGGGACTGCTCGGGACTGAGAGCTGGAGGGAGTGCTCCAGCAGCCTGAGAAGGCTGAAGACATAGGCTACTTACTAGATGGCTGCTGAGTGGCTAATCTGTGACTCAGTTTCCTCATCAGTAAAACAGGCATGATGTAACACCTAGTTCAGAAAGTGGTTTTAGGATTGAATGAGTCTGGGTAAGCAGAGCACTTGGCCACACAGGGCCGGCAGGTGGGACTGTCATTGAGAGGGGTCATTACTCCTGCTAAATGATCACTGGGATTGATGGGAAATCCAGGGTTTGGTGGCTGAGATGAGTGAATCAGGATGTAGGTTCCATGGCCAAAAGGGGCAGGATGTGTAGAGGGGATGGCGAATGTGGTTCACCTTGTAACATAGTGTTGGGGAAGGGGAAATTTCCCCCTCTCCCCATCTTGAGTTCTTGGCTGGACTAACAATAAAACTGACACAAAACAGATTAACAGGAGAAAAAAAAATTTTAGTTGTGTGCAAGGAAGTCTCATAGAAATGAGACCTAAGAAGTGACCAAAGCAGGCAGCTTTTATACTTTTTAGACAAAGAATAAATTTGTGAGGAGTTGACAGGGCAAAAACATATTTTGGATGCTCAATTAGTAAAGAATCTATTAACAAACAGAGTTTGGGCTTGAGGGCAGTAAATTAAAAGAAGTAACAAAACCGGTTTATAGAGGCTTCTAGGCCTGCATTCCCTATCCCTGGAGATAAGGGTGTCCTCTCTCCAGATTCAAGGAGTGTACCTTTCACAGAGATTTCTTTCCTGCTTTTGGGGAGACAGAGAGGAGGGTCAGAATGTCCCTCCTGCATTGGACATTTCTTAAATGACTTTAATTCAAAATAATCAACATCCCAACAATAGCATTGCTGGTGAACCAGCAAGCCTGCTTGTGTCTGGGAATATGTGGGTCAGCAGCTGAACTTAAACCCCAGGAGGGTTGGATGGACCTTACCCTACCTTCCTAGCCTGCCTCCCCTGTGCCCAGAGGTTGAAGTCGTCAACCCCGCCCCTCCCCAAGCTGAGTCACCCTCTGGAACAGCTTGGGCCATGGAACAAATGGGCTTGGCCATGGAACAAATGGGCAGCTATAACTGTGTGCGGCCTGAGGGTGGCCAGTGGGACACCTGTGCCTCTTATTGTCCTTCTCTGGTGGCTGCAGAAGAGCCAAGGATCAGCAAAGAACGTGCCACACGTATGCTTTTGTGCAGTTTCCTACCTCTCCTGTCTACAGCGTCACGATTACATCCTCTCAGCGTGCCATCTGTCACATCCACCATCTCACACTCACGTGGTCATACACAGTCACTCACTGACACACAGCTTTGCCCACACAGCGGCGCGATCACACAGGCGCTCATCCGTTCACTTATCCTCCATGCCTGGCACGCTGTCCGTCTGCTCTGTGCCCTGCCAGGAATAGGATCCTGAGGGTACCTGGACCAGCCTCCTGGCGCTCACAGATTGTTAACCAGCAAACCTCTCCACACAGGGAGCGTGGAAGCCGTCAGGGAGGCCGTCCCTAAGGAGTCGAAGCGTGAAAAGGGGAGAAGTAGAGACTCGCGGGAGGGGGTGGTGGAGCAGGTGAGGACCAGCTCCAGCAGGATTTAGTGGGACTGAACCCTGAGAGCGAGGGGGCGCCCAAGCCGGCAGCTGCGAAGTTTCCAGTCGGTGCCCGCCCTCTTCTTTTCTCGCCCAATCGGGAGGTTGCAGGAGGTGGGACGGGCTATCCAGAACCAGGGGCGGGGCCGGGGGCGGGCCCTGCTGGGCGGGACTGGGCCTGCGGGGGCGGGGTCAGCCAGGAGCTCGCCTCCCGGTGCGGGGCGGAGCTGGTGGCGGAGGCAGCTGCCCCGGGGCGGGCTCCTGAATCCCAGCCTCAGGTAACTGGTGGAGGCTGCAACCACTGGCGGGCGGGGACACCCTCGCCGACTGGGCCTTAGAGTCTGGGACGGCCCTGATTCGCAGTCTTCGGTTCCGCCCTGCGAGGTCCGACCACGTGGTGGGCGGACCAGGGCAGTTTTGATTCTGAGACCTCACAGGACCCCGAGTCCCGCCCAGAGTCCAGGGCGGACGCCAAGCGGCGAGCGCGGGCCAAGACCAGCCGAGAGCGAGGTGGGGGGCCTTGGTGAGGGGTAGCGGGATCTGGAGCTCCCTGAAGTGAAATCCAGGCAATGGGGAAATTTCTTTTGGAGAAGGGCGTTGGGAGTTAACTTGTGGGTTCAAACGTGGCTCAGTTACTTTCTAGCTGTCTCAGTCTCTTTTTGCTTTTTCCTCTGTAATGTGTGCATTCAGAGGCACGAACTTCATGGGGCTCCTTGGGGGATTAAATAAGGAACTGTGCTGAAAGTAGCCAGCACAGCGCCTGAAACAGAATAGGGGCTCTAACGGGGGACGCCCGGGGAACCGCCCTGAGGAGGGGCGGCGTGCAGATGGAGTCCACCTGCGCCAGGTGCGGGGAGGAGTAGACAGCCACTCGATTTGCCCCCAGCTCACCACGGCAGGGCAGCGCCATGGCCAGCGAGGGTAGCGAGGGCGAGCACCCATCCGTGACGCTCTTCCGTCAGTACCTGCGCATCCGCACCCTCCAGCCCGAGCCGGACTATGGTGAGAACGCGGCGGTTTCAGGACCTGTGACGGGGCTTCGGGGGCGGGGACTGTGCTCTAAACTAGGCAGCAACCTCTATCACCCAGCTGAGCCTAATCTGCTGCCTCAGATGGCTCCTCCACTGCTCTAAGTCGTTCTCTGGGTCCACAGACTTCTCAGCAGCCCCTCCAGTCTGTGCTGCTTCAAAAGTTACAACCGGCGTTTAGATAAGGAAATCTTCCCCCTCACTCCCCAGAACTTGCGGTTGGGGAGGGGAAGCAGAGGCTCCGGGGGAAGTCTCCTGGGGGTGAACAAAGTCCACAGCCCTTAAGGAATCAGGCTTGGTGCCAGAGAACTGTGTACCTAGGTCCAGTCCAAATCCCAGCTGGTGAGCCTTGTGTCTCTGAGTCAGTTTCCCCAAATTAAAAAAAAAAAAAAAAAAAAGTATTTATTTAGCTGTGCCAGGTCTTACTTGCCATGTGTGGGAGCTTTCATTGCAGCATGTGGGGATCTAGTTCCCCTACCAGGGATGGAACCCGTGCCCCCTGCATTGGGAGCCCAGAGTCTTAACCACTGGACCACCAGGAAAGTCCCAGTTTTCTCATCTTTAAGGAGGGTAACGATGACACCTGCTTCTCACTCTGGACTTGCCACCTGGCCTTCCACAAAGGGTCACTGGCCAAGAAACATCTTCCTCCCTGGGGACTGAGATGCAAAGGTCTCTTATGGATGAGGAATTGTGTGGAGGCAGGTGTCTGCTCCCCTCTCTGGATGTGCGCCCCATCTCTGCCTGGGCCCGTGGGAGGTGAGGATGGGTGGGGAGGCAGAAGTGGCAGCCAGGCTCTCTGTGTCCCCAGGGGCAGCCGTGGCCTTCTTTGAGGAGAGAGCCCTCCAGCTGGGCCTGGGCTGTCAGAAAGTAGAGGTGAGTGTGCAGCACTGCATGGGAAGGGGGAGGTGGGTCTGAAGCAGCTTCTTGCCCTGCACTGACGATCCCTCCTCCTGGCTCTCTCTAGGTGGCACCTGGCCATGTAGTGACCGTGTTAACCTGGCCAGGCACCAACCCCAAACTCTCCTCCGTCTTGCTCAACTCCCATACGGATGTGGTTCCTGTCTTCCAGGTGTCTTAGGGGTGTGGGGGTGTGGGAACACAATGTCTCACAATGGAGCAACCCTTGTGGACAAAGTACAGACCCTCCCACTCAACTCCAGGGCACCCACAGTGCTGGTCCTGGCACAGACTTGACAGCATAGAGCATTACTCCACTCTGGCAGCCTCTGCCCAGTGGCCATTCCATGCCAGGGTGGGTTGGGGGTGCTGGTGGTGGAGGTGGGAGGCAGAGATGAGGGATGACGGCTGTCAGCAGCCCTCTTCAGAGCGGGGCCACAGTTGGGCAAAGTAGGTTAATTTGGGGCTTGGGTCCCTCTTCCTGCCCATGCCCCCAGGAATATTGGAGCCATGATCCCTTTGAGGCCTTCAAGGATGCAGACGGCTACATCTATGGCAGGGGCGCCCAGGACATGAAGTGTGTCAGCATCCAGTGAGTGCCCTCCATTCCCAGTTTCCTCGCAGGGCCCAGGCGTGATGGGAACCTCAAGGCCAAGGAACATCTTGACCCCTTACCTTGGGCAGGAATTCCTGCTGTGACCATTGCCTGGGTGGGGAGATGGGGACAGCGACTTGCTGGAGTCACCTGCTAGGCTGTGGCGGAGCAGGGCCCAAGGCTCCAGCCTGCCTGCTCAAGCATCTCATGGCTCCCCCCAGCACCCAGCTTACACCCTCTCCCTGCCCCTCAGATACCTGGAGGCTGTGAGGAAGCTGAAGGCTGAAGGCCACCATTTCCCCAGAACCATCCACTTGACCTTTGTGCCAGGTAGGAGTGGCTGGTGGGGGCCACCTTCAGGGGAAGGGAGAGCGTATTGGGGTACCCACCCTGTCTCACATTCTTGCTGCCTTTACAGATGAAGAGCTTGGGGGTCACCAAGGCATGGAGCTGTTTGTGAAGCGGCCTGAGTTCCAGGCCCTGAGGGCTGGCTTCGCCCTGGATGAGGGTGAGCAGGGTGGCAGGCCACTGGGCAGCCAGCAGAGGTTAGGGAGGCTGCTAGTGGAGGCTGGGCCACTCCACCCTCTGAACCGCCTTTTCCTCCTCAGGCCTGGCCAACCCCACTGATGCCTTCACTGTCTTTTACAGTGAGCGGAGCCCCTGGTGTGAGTATGCACTTGGAGGGTGGGGATCACTGTGCAGATGGGAGGCTGGGCCAGAAGATACAGGGGTCCATCTGCCCAGGGCTCCCCAGCACGTTGGGGCCTGAGTAGGCCTCGAACCCAGGGCCTCTGCCTCCCAGCCCCTTCCTACCCTGGCATCTCTTTCCTGAGCTTGAGTGGAGGCCCTAACTGTGGGCAGAAGCCAGCTCTACCCTGTGCATTCTGAGGGTGACAGAGCCCTGCCTGAGGAGTTTGGAAGGAGGGGGAAGGCTATGGGCCCATCTCAGGGCTGGTTGCTTTCCCAACCTGTCCCATTCTGAAGCCACCCCCTTCCCCCTGCCTCTCCCAGGGGTGCGGGTCACCAGCACTGGGAAGCCGGGCCACGGCTCACGATTCATCGAGGACACAGCAGCGGAGAAGCTGGTGTGTGGCCCACGGGGAGGGAGTGTGGGAGTTCCTGAGGCTCTGTCCTGGGGCCCCTGTCACATGTCACCTCACACTCTCCTAGCACAAGGTTGTGAGCTCCATCCTGGCTTTTCGGGAGAAGGAGAGGCAGAGGTGAGGCAGCCTGGGAAAGGGCACGGGGCTCTGGGAGGGCATGCAAGGGAGGAGGTGGGGTTGAGCCACCTTTTTATCTGTTCCTCCTCCTTGCTGCCGGCTGCCCCTGCCCCCTCACCACAGGCTGCAGTCAGACCCTCAACTGAAGGAGGGGGCTGTGACCTCCGTGAACCTGACTATCCTAGAGGGCGGCGTGGCTTATAACGTGGTACCTGCCACCATGAGTGCCAGCTTTGACTTCCGCGTGGCCCCAGATGTGGACCTGAAGGTGCCACCTCCACCTGGGTTTGGAGGAGGGAGCCTGGATCCTCAGCCCAGTCCTCGGGGTCAGCTCACCTCCCTTCTCTTAGGCTTTCGAGGGGCAGCTACAGGACTGGTGCCAGGCAGCTGGCGAGGGGGTCACCTTCGAGTTTGCTCAGGTATGGACGGGGGCGCCTACGATGGGGGAGTCATAGGAGCTGGGGAGATTGGGTTTGCTGCGTGTTGCTGTATACTTGGTATGCCTGGATACATCCTGACATTTTAGCTGTGAGAGTTTTATTAACCAACAGGCATTGGTTGTAGAGGCCACTGTTGGGTGCTGGGGAACACTGGGGAGTGGAATTAAACAATTTTTGCCCTCAGTTCTTATAGCATGGAGAGAGGAATAGACATGAGTTAAATAACTGTTTTATATAAGTATGAACACACTTTCACTTTTCACTTTCATGCACTGGAGAAGGAAACGGCAACCCACTCCAGTATTCTTGCCTAGAGAATCCCAGGGATGGGGGAGCCTGGTGGGCTGCCATCTATGGGGTCACACAGAGTCGGACATGACTGAAGCGACTTAGCAGTAGTAGCAGCACATGTGATCCAGAAAGGGTGGGACCTTATACTGTGTGGACTAGTAACTGGAGTCTTTGACGAGACTGAGGTCTGGGACCACCTTCTTGAGCAAGGGGCACTTGGGCTAGGATCTGAGGATGGATGGGAAGTGGAGGACAGAGGTCCTTGGCCTGTGGCCTTTGAAGGACTGAAAAGGGGCCTGTCGCTGGACTGGCCAGCTGGATGTCTGGGTAGGTGGGTAGGAGTGTGTCCTGTGCCAGGCACAGCCTACTCTATGAATAAGGCAAGATGCCCAGACTCTGTCCTAATCCTGCCATCCTTCTCCCCACAGAAGTGGACAGAGCCCCAAGTGACACCTACTGATGACTCAGACCCTTGGTGGGCAGCATTTAGCGGGGCCTGCAAAGACATGTGAGCACGCTGGCCAGCCCTCCTCTCCCCTTCCCCTCTCTTCCACCTTCCTTTGCTCCTTGAATCCTTTCCGTGCCCTCCCTGCTTCCACATTCACCGGGAACATTCACATTCGCACTTTACAGGAACCTCACTCTGGAGCCAGAGATCTTCCCCGCTGCCACGGACAGCCGCTATCTTCGCGCGGTGAGCCGCTCGCAGGAGGGTGGGCACTGCAGTGGTTCCTGGGTGCTGGCCTTCCCCCTAATAGCTCCCTTCATTCCCTGCAGGTAGGGGTCCCGGCTCTGGGCTTCTCACCCATGAATCGCACACCCATACTGCTCCATGACCACGATGAACGGCTGCACGAGGCCGTATTCCTCCGTGGGGTAGACATATATACTCGGCTGCTGCCTGCCCTGGCCAGTGTGCCGGCTCTGCCCAGTGAAAGCTGAGCCCTGTGCAGTCCAACCTCCACCCTGGACCACTGCCAAGGAGCCCTCTTCCCTCCTGCCCTACAATAAAGTCTCTGTGGACTGGGGCCACTTCCGAAGTACTAATAGCAAGGATGTTCATGGAGCAGGGTTTCAAAGATAACAACTACTTCAGAGATGAGGGACCATACGCCACATGCCACACCCGTTGCCCTGGTTAATCAGTTAACTCCTTTTGAGCCTCCCAATGCCCCAAGTGACCACCATACTCAAAAGTCAGTCTCGAGGATCTGGTGTGACTGAATGGTGCTTCACTGCCTGCTCTGAGGACTAAGACTGGGCTAAACAGCTGATCCAGGGGGCAGAAAAGACAGCACAGTCATACAAGAAAGACAGTGCCACTGCTGCTTGGCCTCCTGGGGGCCCGTTCACCTCAGAGTAGTGAATGCTGCCCAAGCCTGCTAGGAACCTGGAAATCCTCAGGCCAGAGTGCAGAATTCCCTTCTTCTGGGTAAGCTTGAAGACCTGACGAAGGTGTTCGGGTTTTTTCTCTTTCCTCACCATCCTGTCCAGTCCAGCAACCAGTGTGTCCCAGTATCCCAGAGGCAACCACCCACTCACTCACTTACCAGGTCCCACTCTTGCACTTCAAGGCCATATTTCCGGACTCACACACGGTACCAATCCAGGAAGGCTAAAACTCTACTCCCACACAAAACATTGGTACCCACCCGACCGAAACCCTAGTTCCAGCCCTGGGATCACAGACACAGGCTGACCGACAGATCCTGTCTCAGATTTATTCGTACAAATCGCACAGGAAGACACCAGCCCCATGCAGACAGCGGCCCAGGGGGTCACACCAGTCCTTCTGCCCTCACACTGGCAGATGAAGGTCCCTACTCGGGAGCTTTGGTGGGGGCCTGGGCACCCTTGGCAGCTGGAGCCGCAGCCGCAGCCGCAGGTGGCTTCGCCTTGGTTGGAGCCTTGGCCTGGGACTTTGGCCTGCAGAGCCTGAGGCCCTTGGCGATACGAGCACGGGCGCGCTTCCCGAGCTTGGGGTGGGCGATGTAGGCAAGTCGGCTGAGCTTGCGGCTGCCACCTGTTGGCATCTTGGGCCTGATCTCCTTGGGCTTCACGAGGGCCTTGACAGCCTCAGCACGTGCGCTCACGGCCTTGGCATTGTTGGCCTGCATCTTCTTCAGGCCCTTCTTGTTGTGCTTCTTGGCAAAGCGCATGTTCCTCAGGAACTTGGGGTCTACCTGGTAGACAAGAAATGTACCGACAGCTTAAGTGCAGCTTGTAAGGGCCAAGTCACCCTTGGTCCCCCTCTCTATAGCAGCACCTTGCAGACTATCAGGCCAATTGGGAGTCGAGACAGCATCAAGTCAACCTTAAATGCAGAAATAACCTGAGCCTTAGAAACTATCTGCAGCCAACTGCGTACCACCACCCCAGAAGTCAGTAATGCCACCCTGCTAATGCTATACGCAGAACACACTTTCAGGGCTACATGCCCAGAGCCCAGGAGAGTTCAAATGCAGGCGCAGAAGGAAAGAAGAAAGTCCTACAGCAGGATTTTGGTTGAGTCTTCCCCGAAAACTCCTTCAGGGACACCCCACCCCCTCCTCCTCAAAAAATGTCAAAAACCAAGGTTGGTACAACAGATTCACAGCAAACAAGGTGTAAGAGACTAAGGGAGGGAAGACGGGTAGGGGGAGAGACCAATGGTACAGGGGAAAAGCAAAGTGGAGAGAGGGCACAGTTCTGCTCAGACCCCACGGCATCAGCCTTTCTGGCTAATCATCAGAACTCCCTAGCACAGGGTCAGGTCAAGTCATATAGGTGGTCAAAGTGGAATGCAGTGCTTACAAGGTACCAGGTACACACGGGCAAGGCCATCCTTTCCCAGGAAAGGCTCTGGGTGACCAAGGGAGATGATCAGACTGCCCTCAGGTGGCAGGTTACCACCTGACCAGGGGGTTATACTCCAAGCTGATAAAGCCCAAGTAAAACTTTATTACAGGCCTGGCAGAGCTTGAAGTCCAAGTAAAACGAAGGACAGTTAAGCACACAAATGAATGAAAGACCCTGTTCACGCAAGTGGAGCCAAACAGACACACTCATGTGATTCGCTGCACACACTCACCCCCTTAAGAGATTCGTATCGTTGTGATCGGGGTTTCTTGATGCCGTTTCTATGCCATTTTCGGGCTGCGGGATAGGAAAGGAATTAGACCAAAGTAAGAGATTTCCTCTAATGTGACCACCGTCACAGCTGGCAAGCCGGGGAAAACGATAACTTCCCATTACTCAATATTTGTTTAAGAAACCCTTTATCACTGAATGCCAATGGGTATCTCGAGGCTTGTAAATCTAAACCCCAAAGGTAATGCTGGAAGTAACATCAGCCTCATGCCCGTAGTAGAAAATGTGCCTTCTTTCCCTGGCCAGTATCCCTAATCCTTGCTAGAGCCTGGAGCATTAGATGAAGGCGGGGCCAGGGAACTTACACTGGTTGTGCGTGGTGTGGTTCTTGGACTTGGCCATGTCTGCACCTGGAGAACGAGAGTGGAGATCAGAGCTGGGGGCTCGCCAGACTGGGTCTACCTTTTCGCCCTGATCTAGAAGATCGTGCAGCCAGAATCAGGCTGCAGCACAGACGCAGGTAACTCGATTCACTCTGCAAGACCCGACGCCAGTCTCCCCCCTTCCAAACTCAGGTAAGGGTACCTTGAAACCAACCCCCGGCCGCAAGATTGCGCAAGATTGCGCTCTCCCCACTCGCATCCACGCGGTGAAAACCCATGAGCACCGCCCCCGCCCCGCGGCCTCCGCTCCCCACAACCGGGCGCCGGTCTCCCAGTCCTCCCCAGGCTTCGTGCCCCGCAGCCATCCAGGAGTCACGGATGGCTCCGGATACCGCGCGGCTAGCACTCACCCGGGCCCTCAGATGCCGAGGCGCGTGGGACCGGAAGAGAAAGAGGAAGACCGCGGTGCAGCACGGGAAATAGGCTCGTCGCAGCAGGAAGGCACTACTGGAAAAGCTTCCCCCAACGCTGTGAAGAAAGGTTCCTAAGCCCGGAGGATACAATCCAGACCGGAAGGCAAGGCTAACAAGCCGGGCCGCCACATTCAGGTTTTGCCTCCTATTTTTCCTGGACTTGAGTCTCAGGTCTCATTAAAGGTCTTGAAGGCGACGGGAGTCCTTGAGGAACACACGTTAGGCGGGAAGTGACAGGAAATTAGTGTGTCGGAAAAAGTACCCCTGGCTACTGTGTGGAGAGTGAACTGTAGGGAGCAGAGGAGAGGAGGCAGGGCTGGGAGGAATCTGGGACAGGACTTTACCTGGAACTGAGTGGGAACACGAGGGGTGGATCGGAGTGGATAAAGAAAGACACTAGACTGGGCTTGGGATGCAGGAGGTTGGGGAGAGAAAGAACGAGCGGGTGAAGAAAGAGGTCTTGCTTTATTCTGAGGGAGCCAATGGCTCCGGTGTTTATTTATTTATTTATTTTAAACTTTTAATTTATATTGGAGTACAGCTGATTAACAGTATTGTGAGAGTTGCAGGTGCCCGGCAGAGTGACTCAGCTATACCTATACGTTTATCCTGGATGTTTTCTTTTTAGATGCATTAAATGTGATATGTCTGTTGATGCCCAAAATGAGTAAACCTTGCCTCCTGATAACTCTATTGCCCTGTAAAGTCTTACCCCTACATTTTTTTTTTTTCCACACAGCGGTGGGGTCTGAGGGCACTTTATTTTTCTGGCCACACTATGTGGCATATGGGATCTTCCCCCAAACCAAGGGTTGAAACCCTGTCCTCTGTACTGGGAGTGTGGAGTCCTAACCACTGGACTGCCAGGGAAGTCCCTGAGGGTACTTTTTAAGATACAAATCAGATCTTATCACTTAAAGTCTGCAAGGGCTTCCCCTTCCATTAGAGGTGAATTCTTTCAGTTCAGTTCAGTTCAGTCGCTCAGTCATGTCCGACTCTTTGCAACCCCATGAATCGCAGAACGCCAGGCCTCCCTGTCTATCACCAACTCCCGGAGCTCACTCAGAATCACGTCCATCGAGTCCGTGATGCCATCCAGCCATCTCATCCTCGGTCGTCCCCTTCTCCTCCTGCCCCCAATCCCTCCCAGCATCAGAGTCTTTTCTGATGAGTCAACTCTTCTCATGAGGTGGCCAAAGTACTGGAGTTTCAGCTTTAGCATCATTCCTTCCAAAGAAATCCCAGGGCTGATCTCCTTCAGAATGGATTGGTTGGATCTCCTTGCAGTCCAAGGGACTCTCAGGAGTCTTCTCCAACACCACAGTTCAAAAGCATCGATTCTTCGGCGCTCAGCTTTCTTCACAGTCCAACATTCACATCCATACATGACCACAGGAAAAACCACAGCCTTGACTAGGCGGACCTTAGTCGGCAAAGTAATGTCTCTGCTTTTGAATATACTATCCAGGTTGTTCATAACTTTTCTTCCAAGGAGTAAGCGTCTTTTAATTTCATGGCTGCAGTCACCATCTGCAGTGATTTTGGAGCCCCCAAAAATAAAGTCTGACACTGTTTCCACTGTTTCTCCATCTATTTCCCATGAAGTGATGGGACCGGATGCAATGATATTCGTTTTCTGAATGTTGAGCTTTAAGCCAACTTTTTCGCTCTCCACCTTCACTTTCATCAAGAGGCTTTTTAGCTCCTCCTCACTTTCTGCCATAAGGGTGGTGTCATCAGCATATCTGAGGTTATTGATATTTCTCCCGGCAATCTTGATTCCAGCTTGTGTTTCTTCCATTCCAGCGTTTCTCATGATGTACTCTGCATATAAGTTAAATAAGCAGGGAGACAATATACAGCCTTGACATACTCCTTTTCCTATTTGGAACCGGTCTGTTGTTCCATGTCCAGTTCTAACTTGCTTCCTGACCTGCATACAGATTTCTCAAGAGGCAGGTTAGGTGGTCTGGTATTCCCATCTCTTTAAGAATTCTCCACAGTTTATTGTGATCCACACAGTCAAAGGCTTTGGCATAGTCAATAAAGCAGAAATAGATGTTTTTCTGGAACTCTCTTGCTTTTTCCATGATCTAGCGGATGTTGGCAATTATCTCCCCTAATCCTGGCAACTCATCACTCACTTCTCTCCACCCCTATGGACTTCTTTCTTTCCTGCCAAGCACAAATACTTGTTCCTGCTTCAGGGCCTTTGCACTTGCTATCTTCTCCACATGGACTGCCTCCTTCCTGCTCTTTGGATGGTGTCCTAGACTGCCTCTAGAACAGAGACCTTCTGCCCCATCTCCGCAGTTACTCTGTGTCCTCTTATTCTGTTTGCTTCCTTCATAGAACTTTCCCAGCCTCTAATTACCTGTTTTATTTACTTGGGTATGTGTTCACTGGCTCAAGCACCATGAGTTCAGGGCTAGTTTGGTCGCTGTCATTTTCCATTGCCTGGCACAGCACTTGATGTAGAACAGGAGATTAAGAACCCTCCATCCCCGTGCCCTCACCACCACCACCCTGAACGGACACTCCTTGCACTCCTTGGCAGGCAAGTTCATGGACTGATGGACACATGTTGCAGAGAGCTGGGGAGTGAAAGGGAAAGGAGGATGTGGGGGCTGGACACACAGGTGACTCCTTACTGAAGCATTCCTGAGAAAAGCGAGAGAAATCTGGCAGGTTGAGTTAGGAGAATGAAGAGCAGGCTCAGATGCTCCAGGGGTGACCGAGTGCCAACAAAGAAGCAATTGAGAGTTTTCCCTAGCGGTCCAGTGGTTGAGACCCACCCTTCCACTGCAGGGGGCACGGGTTTGAAGCATTCCTGAGAAAAGCGAGAGAAATCTGGCAGGTTGAGTTAGGAGAATGAAGAGCAGGCTCAGATGCTCCAGGGGTGACCGAGTGCCAACAAAGAAGCAATTGAGAGTTTTCCCTAGCGGTCCAGTGGTTGAGACCCACCCTTCCACTGCAGGGGGCACGGGTTCAATCCCTGGTTGGGGACTAAGATCTCACAGGCTGTATGGTGTGGCCAAACTTTTTTTTTTTTTTTTTTAAGAGAAAGAAAAAAAAAATAGTTGAGGCCAGGAAGAAAGGTGTCTCTACAGCAGCTAAGTCCTTGAGGGGTGCTGAGAACAGGCGGACGGAGCTGGTGGGAAGAGGTGGGGACGATAGGAGGTGGGAGTGATGCAAGGCCCCAGGGTGTGGGAGAGGTGGGGCCGGAAGTTGGGGCAAAGAGGGGAAGGGTTTTTCTGGTTTTGGGGGGTTTTTTGGCCACACTGCACCTCTTGTGGGATCTTTATTCCCTGACCAGGGATTGAAGCCACACCCTCAGCACTGAGTCTTAAGCACTGGACTGCTGGGGAATTCCTAGAAGAGAAGGTTTTTGACTCTCACACCTTGAGAAAGGGAAGCACACATGGTAGGGGCTAGCAAAGGAGGCTGTGACAGCTTTACAGGAACCAGGCTGCCCCACTGTGTGGCTTTCCAGCTGGCAGTAGCTTTCACAGCTCCTAGAAAGTGATCAGTGACACACGCTGAGGACTTGTTGCTGGGTTGTTTTGGCACTGGCAGAGTGAGCAGTGAGCAAAGAGCCATAGCCGGATGGGGAGGCAGATTCAGAGGTGGATGACGGCCATGTGGTACCCATGGAGTTGCTGTGGGGATGAGCCCAGGGCAGAATCCCAGCTGAAGGGCAAGGGAGGAGCCAATGACAAGGATGAAGAGTTTGGGCTGTGATCTGAGGGGACCATTTTGGGGGCTAAAGGGAACCATGATCAGGAGCCATTGGCCTGCCATGCTATGCATAGTGGGAAAAGATGGTAGGGGCAGCCATAGGTATAAAGAGAGAGTTTTCCTACCTAGCTTCCTTTCTTTTTCCCTTTCCTTCTCTCCTTCCTCCTTTCCTTTCTTCCTTCCTCCCTCCCTCTTTCTTCTTTCTTCTTCCTCCTCCTTTTCATTCTCCCCTCCCAATCTGTCTCTTTTTCTCTTCATAAATGTACGAAGAGCATATACAAGCTCTTTTGTAACCTGATTTTATTCATTCAGTCGTAACCTGTGGACATCTTTTCCTCTTCATGAAAACCCTTTGTAATCCTATTTTATTTTACACACTTAAAAAATCTTATTCTGAGAGAAGGCCAATAAACACCACCGAATGTCAAAGCGGTTTCTAACACAGAAAAAGGTGAAGCCCTCAGCCATTCCCCCAGGGACTCACCCTCTGTCTGTGCGGAGGCTTCTGTGGCATAGCCTTGGGCAGAGCTGCTAGCTGGACTCAGCAGAATGTCTGTCAGCCAGGTCCCTTGTGCCTTGGGCACGACAGACATGTGAGGCCCCTGTGACCCAACAAACCTTGATCTGGGTGGGACCGGATGTGATGCACCTGAGCCTTGTGGCCTGCAGAGGCGTGGTCTTGTCCAGGCCTTGTCCAGCCACAACCCAACCCACGGCCTGAGTGGGATCCACTGGGGCCTACTTATTGAAATTTACAGGGTCAGAGACGTCTGGGATTATTTTTGCTGTGCTTGGCACAGTCCCAGGGTACCTGTGGGGACCTGATAAATGTTTGAGGAATTAAATATAAATACTTCACAAATCCAGGCAGAGGGCTGAATCAGTGGGCAAGACATCAGTCAGCCTGGAGGGAGTGCACAGAGACAAGTCAGTTCTTTATTATTATTATGTTTCTGGCTGTGCTTCGTTGCTGCCCAGACTTCTCCAGTTGCAGAGCGGAGGCTTCTCTCTAGCTGCGGTGCACGGGCTTCCCCTTGTGGTGGCTTCTCTGGTTCTGAAGTGCAGGCTCTAGGCTCATGGGCTTCAGTGCCTGTGGTGCTTGAGCTTATTTGCTCTGTGGCATGTGGGATCTTCCCGGCCCAGGGATCGAACCTGTGTCCTTTGCATTGTAAGGCAGATTCTTATCCCCTGGACCACAAGGGAAGCCCTATTTGTAGACTTTTGGATGATGGCCATTCTGACCTGTATGAGGTGAAACCTCATGGTTTTGGTTTGCATTTCTCTAATAATTAGTAGTGCTGAGCATCTTTTCATGTGCGTGTTGGCCATTTGTATGTCTTCTTTGGAGAAATGTCTATTTAGGTATTCTGCCCATTTTTTTGATTGGGTTGTTTGTGTGTTTAATATTAAGTTGTATGAACTGTTTGTGTATTTTGGAAATTAACCCCTTGTCAGTCTCACTGTTTGCGAATATTTCCTTCTAGTCTATAGACTGGGGGAAGGCAATGGCACCCCACCCCAGTACTCTTGCCTGGAAAATCCCATGGACGGAGGAGCCTGGTGGGCTGCAGTCCATGGGGTCGCTAAGAGTCGGACATGACTGAGCGACTTCACTTTCACTTTTCACTTTCATGCATTGGAGAAGGAAATGGCAACCCACTCCAGTGTTCTTGCCTGGAGAATCCCAGGGATGGGGGAGCCTGGTGGGCTGCCATCTATGGGGTCGCACAGAGTCGGACACAACTGAAGCGACTTAGCAGCAGCAGCAGCAGTCTATAGATTACCTTTTCATTTTGTTTATGGTTTCCTTTGCTGTGCAGAAGCTTATAACTTTATGTCCCATTTGTTTCTTTTTGCTTTTATTTATATCACCTTAGGAGACTGACCTAATAAAATATCAGTATGTTTTATGTCAGAGAACGCTTTGCCTATGTTCCCTTCTAAGAGTTTTATGGTGTCATGCCTTATATTTAAGTCTTTAAGCCATTTGAAGTTTATTTTTGCATATAGAGTAAGCGTCTGTTCTAACTTCATTGATTTACATGGGGTTGTCCACCTTTTTTCTCTGCAAGGAGATCCAACCAGTCCATCCTAGAGGAGACCAGTCCTGGGTGTTCATTGGAAGAACTGATGCTGAGGCTGAAACTCCAATACTTTGGCCACTTCATGCGAAGAGCTGACTCATTGGAAAAGACCCTGATGCTGGGAGGGATTGGGGGCAGGAGGAGAAGGGGACAACAGAGGATGATGAGATAGCTGGATGCCATCACCAACTCGATGCACATGAGTTTGAGTGAACTCTGGGAGTTGGTGATGGACAGGGAGGCCTGGCATGCTGGGATTCATGGGGTCGCAAGGAGTCGGACACGACTGAGCGACTGAACTGAACTGTCCAACTTTTCCAACACCACTTGCTTAAGAGATTATCTTTGCATATTCTTGCCTCCTCTGTTGAAGATTACTTGACTATAGGTGTACAGGGTTTATCTCTGAGTTCTCTATTCTGTTCTACTGATACATGTATCTGCTTTTGTGCTAACACCAGGCTGTTTTGATTACTGTAGCTTTGTAGTATCATGTGAAGTCTGGCAGGGTTATGCCTCCAACTTCATTCTTTTTCCTCAGGAGTGCTTTGGCGATTCTGGCTCTTATACAGTTCCCTGTGCATGTTAGGATTATTTGCTCTTGTTCTGTGGACGATATCATGAGTAATATGATAGAGATCACATTAAATCTGTAGATTGCTTTGGGTTGTACGGCTGCTTTAACAGTATCAATTCTTCTAACACAAGAGCATCATCTTCAGTTTCGTTATCAGTTAAACCGGATAGTTGGAGTAAAGCACTGAACACTGTGCTGAGTATACATTGTTTAGTCCTTGTTCATCTCAGCTACACTGTTCCCCATAAGGCTCCTGAGGAGGCAGGCATGGCTTAAGGGAAACTGCCAGCGTGAAGTGATTGCTAACAGTGAGCACAGGTTCCGAGGAAGGCTCAGGATGGAGGGCCACCACAGTCCTCAGGGCTGCTGGGTCCCCTCAGTCCTGAAGTTACAGAAGGACAGAGACTGCCAGTGTGCCAAGACAGGAGGAACTGGAGTCGTCAGAACCACAGTGTCTTAGGAGAGAAGACTGGGAGCCGGAGAGGAGGCCCCTGAGCACTGGGTTAAGCTTTGGATCTGGCTGAAAATTCCTGTGAGAGACCACCTGGTTCTTGTGGCCCCAGAGGGCAGAGCTATGGCCGAGGGAGGCAAATACCAGCTCCATGAATCAGGGTCATTTCTGCAGTCAGATTTTCTTCCACACCATGGGCTGCTCCCAGACTGACAAGCTCTCAGGTATTAGAAATTACTGGGAATAGAGGTTGAAATATGGGATGGAGGGTCGGAAAATATAGCTCTCAAGTTCAGTTTCCTCCAAAAGTCTGGGGTCCTAAGCTCCTGGAAGAAGGAAAGGTGGTGGGCAGTCTGCAGTGCCAGGCTAGGGCCCAGGATCTGTGAGGAAGAGAGAAGACCGGCCCCACAGAGGCTTGGGGGTAGCACATTCCTCCAGTCACTGAGACGCCTTCACAGCCCCAGGCCACATATTCCTTCTGGGGGATTCCTGGCCATGAAGTGAGGTGACGTCTCCAGCCGAGAATGTTAGCCTGTCATCCACGTGGGGGCAGCACAGGACCGCGGATGGAATGCGGCCGTCAGTCGCCGCCTGGAGCCCCCATCCTTTGGGAAGAAGCCCTCTGAGCCTTCAGGACCTCTCACACCCCAGCTTCCAGCACCCATCACCCCCACAAGCCCCGCCCCCCAGCCCACACCCATTCTCAGCAGGTTCTCTGTGTAGGTTGAATTTTCCCTGGCTCCAGGCTCCTGGTAGTGGTGGCATAGGGTGTCTCACTTACACCTTGATCCCAGAGAGGGATCAAGGTAGAGAAAGTGGAGCCTGTGGGTGTCCCTGGGAAGCCCTGCTAGTCTACGTCCGAGTTATTGGAGGTTATGCCTATCGGGGGTTAAAGGAATAGGTTTCCATATCAGACTGACTTGACTTCAAATTGTGACTGTTGCTTCCCAGAGGAGTGACTTCACCTCTCAGAGCCTCAGTCTCTCCACCTGTGACAGTGGGGGGATGCTGAGCAGGCAGGAAGCCTCCCAGGGTCTGGCCGAGCATTTCCTTGGGAAACGCTTAGAGCCTTGGGAGCTGCCAGGGTTCTCATCACCCTATTTCACAGACGAGAAGATGGAGTCCTTCCTTGGGCCTGACTTGCTAGAGGTCCCACAGCCAAACGGAGAGCTGTGCTAAATCAGTTCAGTCATGTCCGGCTCTTTATGACCCTATGGTCTGTAGCCCACCAGGGTCCTCTGTCCGTGGGAGTCTCCAGGCAAGAATCCTGGAGTGGGTTGCCATGTCCTCCTCCAGGGGAATCTTCCCGACCCAGCCATCGAACCTGCGTCTCTTATATCTCCTGCAATGGCAGGCAGACTCTTTACCGCTAGCGCCACCTGGGAGAGCTATTGTGGTCCAGATGCCCCCACCCCAGGACCAGAGGAACATGGGATGGTATCTGCCCAATGAGGTCATGGAGGAACCCTGTGATACTGACAGGGGACCTGGGAGAAACCCTGGCCTCTGCAGCCAACAGATGCTCAGAGTAGCGGTGTCCACTGTGCTGGCTCTGCTTCCGCTCAGACCCACTGGCCCATCCCAGAAGATGCCTAGAAAGGAGGGGGTGTTGGTGGTGGTGGCAGTGTCCCGGGGAGGAGGGCAGGCTCCTCTCCTGCCATCTTGGGCTAGGCTGGGTTCTGTGGGTCTCAGGCACAGGGACTGGCCAGGTGTGAAGGCGGAGATGCTCATCAACATGGAGGCCTGACCTACCAGAAAGGGAGGGATGGAATAGGTGGGCATGAGAGGAGGCCGGATACGGCAGGACTGTATTCATAAGAGGCTCCCCCAACTCTCAGCCCTGTCTCTGAGGTGAAGAAAGAGCATCTGAAAAGGAAGAATGAAGCTGAGGGCGGGAGGGACCCCTTTCCTTCCCCACTAGCAGCCTCCAGTGGCGCCAGCACTGCAGTGCCATGGCAACCGGGGCTTCTCCAGCTCCCCTCTCTCCTTGAGCCCCGTCGTGCCTGGATGCCCCTCCAGCCTGTGCACACCTTTCTAGCTGGGGCTAAAGAGAAGCTGGGGGAGGGGAAGGCTCCTTTCTCAGCCCCTGTGACAGCCCAGGGGCTGAGTCCCAGGGCCACCCCAGGCTCAGGATCACGTGGAAGATTCTTTAAGGGGCAAGGGGGAAGGGTGAAGTGGCCTTTGTGAGAATTCTTCTGAATGAAAGAAGAATGAATGAATGAAATCACCTCCCTAAGACTTCAAACCCCCAACTCTCAAAGTCTGTACTCTCTCCCAGGTCACAGAGGGTGTGACCCAGGAGCCCCTGGAAGGGATGAGAAAACCAGCGCTGGGGCAAGGGTCTTGAAGATCACCTGGATCCCCCCTCCACGCCTATAGTTAGGGAAGCTGAGATCTAGAGATGAGCAGGGACTTGCCCAAGGCACACAGAGAGTATGTGCCAAAGGCAGAGCTGGGGTGGTCAGAGTGGGTCAGGGCAGGGGGCATCCTTACTGTTGGCTTCACGAGCAGGCAGTGAGGACCAGGAGGTCTGTGCCTTACAGTGTGGAGGCGGGGGGCGGTTCTGGGGAAGGATCTGGGCCTGCCTTGCCTGCTGCCCACTTAGCGCTTCAGTAAACCCACTTCTGGCCTCAGGGCACAATGGAGTGAGTGAGGGAGGAGGCCTGGCCCTGATTAGGGAGGAGCAAGGGACATCAGATAGAGCCGCAAGGAGCCGGGGATCCGAGGAGGGGCACAGGAGAGCTGGAACCCGCAAGGTCCCACTGAGAGCCCCTGAGCGAGAAGCGCCCTGACCCAAGTGCTGCCCTCTCCAAGCTCTGGGCCTCTGGGCAAATCCCCCAAACTCCCAGCGTCTGCCCCTCACTCTCCCCCGCTCCAGGTAAAACAGGGTCAGCCCACAGCCTGGAGGGAGGTTCTCTGTGATGCACAAACAGAAAGAATGACCTCTGGCTCCACTTGGGAGATGAGTGGCTGGGCCTTCATCTGCTGGCCCAGGGCTACTATCAGGATCACCTGGAGCATCTGTGAGATGCTGAAGCTGAGGGCTGGGACCGGAGGCGGCTGCGGGCACAGCACGCCAGGATGCAGAACAGAGAGAGTCCGTCTAGGCAGGAGGCTCGGGTTTGGAAGAGGGGCTCTGGAGCCTTCCTGGGAGAGGAGGGGGGCTGCTGGGGTGCAGGGGCAGGCCTTGTGAGGTCAGGGAGAGGCGGGGGTGGGGTGAGGAGGATGCTGTGGGCCGAGGAGACTCAAGCTGGCATTTGCTCCCTATGGCTCTCTGGCACTGGACCCCAGCTGATGAGGGCCTCCAGGAGCTGTCGCTGTACCCCCGAAGCCCCCAAGGCCTGGCCCACAGTGGGTGTCCTAAATCCAGGGCCTGGGCAGGAAAGGGGCGTTCTGCTAGGGCCAGGAGCCAGGAGCTCTGCATTTGTCCTCGCCACACCTGCAGACTGGCTTCTTCTGTTAATCCTATGTTACAGGTGAGGAAACAGAGGCCCAGAAAGGTAAAGTGACTTGCCCAGGGTCACACAGCTATTTCTCTGCCAAGGCCACTCCTGGAAGCTCTGCTGGGCTCGGATGCTGCCGGAGACGCATGCCGATGACAGCTTGGGAGAAGGTGGGCCACGTCCTAGCTGAGGAGCGAGCCTCTGGGAGAGCGTGCTGTGCTGTCCACGGCAGGTGGGTCCCAATACAGCATCCCTGCTCCGCAGCACTGTTGGTCCTCCCTTTCCGTGTCCCCCCAGTGCTCGTTCATTAGTGGTCGTCACATTCTCAAGCACTCACCGTCTGTCCACTGGTGAAGGCTGGAGGGCATGACACTTAGCAGCTGTGTGACCTTGAGCAAAAGCTCCATCCGTTTGTAGCTCCGTGACCTCCTCGTGAGACAGGGATGAGTGTGCCACCTACTACACTGTAGGTTATGGTGAGGCTCCGGGGATCCTCACAGGGGCCTGGCCGATGGGGCTCTGTCCCATTTGATAGCCGCCCTCCCCCTGCCCCCCAACAAGGCTTGAAACGGCCAGAAGGCTAGGCTGGTGATACCCGGCTCTCTCCCTGACCCCCAAATCTCCCCTGGAAACATGTAGGCTGCCCATCGCCAGGGCACCCCTCCCAGAGGGGCCTGAGAGAGTGGGGATGGCTCCCCAGATGCTCTCTTCAACCCCCAGCAGGCAGGGATGATGAGACCAAGGTGGCGGGGGTGGAGCCAGGAGAGGGCGGCTGAGGACAGCTGCTGAGTGGAGGCAGTGAAGGCCCCTGCGGCCCCCGGCCACCCCTAACGACCAGCCCGCAGCACAGGCAGCCGTGGGTGAGGGACCCAGGGTCGTGGCTCCGCCTGCACAGCGCTGGCCCTGCCTGACTGGCGCGAGTTCTCCAAGCACTAGTTTTAACCGATCTTTTTTCTGCAAGAAGCTCCGAAGCTCCCGGAGGCGCGGGGGCGGCTTCCCCTTGACTTGCGTCTCTTGGAGGATGCGGCTGGCTAAAAATAACTCGAATTACTGTGCGCCAGCCCCCGGCGTGGAGGAGGGGCCCGGGGGCCTGCGGGGGCGGGAGCCTGGAGGGGATGGAGCTGCAGCGGGGAGGGGGTCCCCTGTGAGGAGGAGAAAAGCGGTGCTGGCAGGTGGGAAGGGGTGCCGGGGGCTGAAGGGAACGGCCCTGTCTCACCCACTTCTCTTCAGGCCGGCTCCGGAGCAGCGCTGGGGGTGAAAGCTGGCCCTGATCTCGGGCCGCGCACTGCCTAGGGAGCCAGTCTGGCTGGGTAGTAGCAGCGGGCTCCTTCCAGCAGGAAGTCTATGTTTGAAGGAGACCTCCTTCCTTCAGGTCAGCGCTATTGAATGCAAGCAGTGACAGCAGGGGGCGCTCCTGGTTTCTGCTCGCCTTGCCTGTGGTGGGACGCGGAGCACCAGATCCTTATCCAAAAGCTGGGTGCAACTGCAGCATGAAGCACTAGACCCCTGGGCAAGCCGAGGCCTCCTCTCGCAGCCCCACCTCCTCCGTCTGTCTGCAGAGGCAGCATCAGGCCTCCCCCATCAGCCCCTGGGTACAGGGCTGAGACAGCCCACGTGTGACCACCCATCAGAGCAGGCTGGGGGCTGTGGTAGAGTCCAGGAGGCCCTAAGCCAGCAGGACCCTGCAGTCATGGGACAGGGGAGGTCACTGTGAGGCCCAGGAAGGAGCCTGAGGTCAGGCTGCACAGTGGGCTGCCAGCGCCTGGCATCCTGATGCAGCCCTCTGCCCTCCCCAGCTTCGTACCCTAGGGCCGAGGCAGAGCACAGGAGGCTCAATGGCAGGGCCAGGGTCTCAGGGCGGAGAGGGGATGGCGCAGCTGGCCTTTGTGCACACGCAGACCTGGCAGAGGCAGTGGGGGACACACTGGTGGGGGGACCAGTCAGCCCTGCAGGAGGAATGGGCTGGGACCTCTGGGGCGCTGGGTGGGGTTCCTTCGTGCTCTGTATCTCAGCTTCCTTACCTGTAGGGGTGGTGGCTGGATGCCCTGGCAGTCCCCTTAGATGGAGAGCAGAAGGAGCCAAAGCGGAGTAGGGAAGCGAGCAACCACCCCTGCCTGCCTCTCACCTCTCAGCACTCACGGGGCTCTGCAACGTTCTGTCCTAAAGTCACCCTCACTTTGCACACCAAGGCTCCGAAAGAAGAGGTGACTCACCCGCAGCCCTAGAGCTTGTGCGTGACGAACCGGACCTTTATTTATTTATTTGGTTGCGCGAGGTCTTAGACGTGACGCATGGAATCTTTAGTTATGGCCGGCGGGATCTAGTTCCCTGACCAGGGATGCAACCCAGGGGCCCCCTGCATTGGGAGCACGGAGTCTTAGCCACTGGACCACACAACTGGACCTTTGAACCCAGGACTGTCCAGCTACACAGTCTGTTTTCTCATTTCATCTTGTTCTGAACACGGAGCCAGATGCACTTGTGAGGTTGAGTCAAAGTGGGGTGCACGGGTGTGGATCCAGAAACAAGATGCACAGTGTCATGTAGCTGTGGACCCATACCCCGACCCACCCATCCCCTACCCCTCTAGCGTTGGTTCAGGTCACAGGGCACCTTGTTCCAGGGCACCAGTGTGCCTGGGAAGTGTCCGTGTGTGCACGGGGGTCGGGGAGAAGAGGGAGTGTATACCCTGGCGGAATGGGAACATTATCATTAACAATAATGGTAATACAACCCACCCCCCAGGATGTTTTTAGCAGCTCTGTTCCTGAGAAGCTAAGAAAACACAAACATCCAGTAACAGGAGAAGTAAGAAATCAACGGCACCTCCCGCAGCAGCAGGGGTGAACCCTAAAGCGTAATGTGGAGAGAAGAACACACAGTGCAGGAACTGCAGTCAGTTCCAAGCCGTTCTGTCAAGTCCTCCAGCAGAGTGAGCAACGTTGGACTGTTTTAGGCGTTCAGATGCGCATGATCGAGCTCTTACAAAAGAGCAAAAGTGATAAACCGGCATTCTTGGTACGCTGGGGGAGGTAGGAGTCGGGGAGGGGTGTCACACACAGGGAGAGTCCCCCCATGAAATCTGTCGCCGGCTCACAGGGTGCCCGGTGCTGTTTGTGGTGCTGGGGGCAGGGTAGGTGAGCACGAGCAAGACAGATGCAAAAGTGATAAACCGGCATTCTTGGTACGCTGGGGGAGGTAGGAGTCGGGGAGGGGTGTCACACACAGGGAGAGTCCCCCCATGAAATCTGTCGCCGGCTCACAGGGTGCCCGGTGCTGTTTGTGGTGCTGGGGGCAGGGTAGGTGAGCACGAGCAAGACAGACGTGAACCCCGGGCCTCATGGCGCTTACAGTCTCGGGAAGCGCACTTTGATCCTCTTCTGTTGCACGGTAGGTCACCAGCGTGCGTTAGGTTATTATGTATTGTCGCAGACATTCCTTTGTGATTGTTGTTCAATCACTAAGTTGTGTCCTACTCTTTGCAACCCCACGGACTGCAGCATGCCAGGCTTCCCTGTCCTTCACTTTCTCCTGGAGCTTGCTCAAACTCATGTCCGTTGAGTCAATGATGCCATCCAAGCATCTCATCCTCTGTCGCCCCCTTCTCCTCTTGCCCTCAGTCTTTCCCAGGATCAGGGTCTTTTCCGTTGAGTCAGCTGTTCATATCAGCTGGCCAAAGTATTGGAACTTCAGCTTCAGTCCTTCCAATGAATATTCAGGTTGATTTCCTTTAAGATGGACTGGTTGGATCTCCTTGCAGTCCAAGGAGCTCTCAAGAAAGCCCCTTATGTTGTTACCCCTTGCTGCTGCTGCTAAGTCGCTTTAGTCGTGTCCGACTCTGTGTGACCCCATAGACGGCAGCCCACCAGGCTCCTGCTGTCCCTGGGATTCTCCAGGCAAGAACACTGGAGTGGGCTGCCATTTCCCTCTCCAATGCATGAAAGTGAAAAGTGAAAGGGAAGTCGTTCAGTCGTGTCCGACTCTTCACGACCCCATGGACTGCTACCCCTTATGTTATACCTAAAAGAATGTCACAGACATTCTTTTACATTAGTCAAATACTATACTTAAAGAAGGAAATAAGAACCACAAAGGAAATCGACCTCTCCCTCAAATAATCCCACCCAAGTGGGTGAGGTGTTGGGGGCTGAGCTCCTCTCCCCGCCTCCTCTCACTGATACACCGTCACATTCATCCAGGAGTTCCAACCCTTGGACCCACATCCCCCCGCAGGTGTCCAGTTCCAGCTGAATGCCCCACAAGGTTACCCCCTCACTCATCAGCAGGTGAAAGTCAGATTGGCTTGGAGTGCAAGGTTGGTGGCGGGGGAAGGGACCCAGCTTCTGGTAGAGCCAGAGCCAGCTGGGGAGGTAAAATGCAGTGGAGAGAGGTACAGAGCCTGGGGAAGGTCCCCCCTCTTTCTGGCCCAGGGCTCTTACATAGCAAGCAGAGGTGGAGGGTGCCAAAGATGGGGAGTAACAGGCCGGCTCTGCCTCAAGCTCTGCACCTTCACCCAGGGGGTGTTAGTCTGCCACCCACCCATCCATCCAACTGCCCATCATCTATCGGACACTGGTGATCTGTCACTCAGCACCACAGCAGGAACATTATGCGCCTTGTGAGACCGTGAGCCACACAAGACCTGGGATTCATGTCTGTCTGCATCCCCGGCCCCCGGCCCCCATCCCACGTCCCCTGCACAGCCTCCTGGGGCAGGGCCCGTCTGGCTGCCCTCACTCAGGGGCCTGGTGCCTGGTGGATACTTGTGGAGGGGTACCCTGCCTCTCCGTCACTGCTCTCAGCAGAGAAGGATGCTCCTCCAGCCCCTCACGTGTGCTGTCCCCTCTGCCTGCAGCTGGCCCGGCCTAACCGTCATCGCCACTGGGAGGCCTTCCAGGACCGCCCCAGCCAGGCCAAGCCCTCCTCGTCACACCTCCTGCAGCACCACAAGCTGTGCCCTGGTCGTGCTTTGTCTAGGTCCAGCTCTCCTGAGTTGGGGCATTCCCCTAGTTCAGGCCCAGGCTCCCCAGGGCTGGGCCGGGGGTGGCCCCCCGAGGAGGGCTCTCAGGTTCATCCTCTCTGGCATTCCCACTCCAGCACGCAGTCTGGCATCTTCTCCCTGGAGGAGCCAGGCACGAAGGGGAGGTCCTTCTCTTCACCAGCCCCCACACCTCTTGGACTCCACTCTCTGTGTCTTCACCCCTCCCCCCAGCAGTCCACCCATCTTTCTCTGAGGGCTACCAGGGCTCCATGTGTCCACCTCTTTTCTTCCAAAGGTGCCCTTGGCAGGAGAGATAGTGGGTGGGCAGGGTCCAGGGCTGGGGAATGGGATGACAGGAAGCTCCCTGAGAACCCTCCCCCCAGCTCTCTCTCCACAGCCTGTGATGGATGCAGGGTGGAGAGATGGCAGTGACTGGTCCCCGGTCCAAATCCAGGTCACTCCCGGCCTGCTCAGCAGTCATCGGTAATTAGGGGCCAGCAGGACGCGGGCAGGCGGGTGGCAGGAGGCCTAATTGTCTGATTTTTCAGGTAATTAACGGGAGGTTGTCTGGCCTGTCCCCGCGGGGCCCAGCATCCGCCACCCCATCCCCTGGGCAGCCCCAGCCGCCTAATGAGGCCAATTATTGAGGTGCCCCAGCCCTCATTAGCCACCTGGAAAGGTCATGTGGGAATGGCACCGGCGGTGGGGCTCAGCCAGCCATGGTGGAGGTTGGGAGCCGCCAGCGATCGGGTTCGGCATGCGCTCGCTGTAGGTCTCTGTGGCCGCTCACTGAGCCATAGCCCACCGGCAGCTGGGACCTCACTTCTTGCCCTGCTCTCAGGACAGGCAGGAGCTTTAGGTCAGATCTTACCCCCTGCCACTTCCCAGCCGTGTGGCCTTGGGCATGTCCTCCGGTGCGACCCTCTGTTTCCTGAATCAGAGATGATGGAGGTAAAACCCCGGGGGCACAGGGGTTTCCCTGGGCATAGGTGCTCGCCTTCTTCCCATGGGGTCAGCTCCTTTGCTTCACTCTTGAGGAAATGCTGGCCCAGAGCCGGCAGGGCCTAGAGTCGTCGGTGAGTCCGAAGCCCACTCTGCAGAGTGTCTGGCGGCTGAGGGTAGGGGGCAGAGGTGGCCCTCTGACATTCACCCCTAGGGACCTCAGCTACTGGGCGGGGAGTCCTGGGAGGAGTCATAGAGGTGATCCAGCTTGGGAGGCGGGGCCCCGGGAACAGCTGGACTTTCTGGGCACTTGAGCAGAGTGGCGACAGGGAAGCAGGAATTCTCCAGGAAAAGAGGGGCTATGGAGATCATGATGGAGCCAGAGGCTCTCCACCCACTCCAGGACACTCCAGGACATGAGACGGTGCGGCAGCCTGCTGTCCAAGGGAGGGCTCTGTTCTTTCTTGGTTGGTCCACACCATTCTCGGCCCAGGAGATCACTGCGCCTTCAGATGTTGAGTTTTTTTGGCTTCTGTGGCTCCTCTGTTTCAAGAATTCTGTGACCTAATTCCATGCTGTTCCTGCTCCTATAGATCGTCAGCTAATGCTACTTTTGGTCCTACAGCCAGCCCAGAATCTAGGTCAAGGGTTTCCAAACTGTGTCCCCCAGGAGCCCTAGGGTGGGAGCGGAAGTGAGAGGCCACTGACCTTCCAGTTGGAACAGCTGGACTTCGATCTTTGATAAAATATTAGTAGGTGCTCCTTTGTGAGCTGTAGCCACGTGCCAGACATGCACTGGGCCTCTGCCTCCGCGTGTGTCCTCAGAAAACCCCATGAGGAAGGCAGCGTCACCTCCCCACGTTACAGTTGGGTTCGCTGACACTGTCGGAGGCTATGACCAGGCGGCACGCCCCAGGGCTCACAGACTGTGCAAAGGAGAGCCGGGACTTGGACCCAGTTTCCATTCTGAGCTGCTGGGAATGTAGGCTCTGCAGCTAGGGAGAAAACTCGGTGCAGGACTTGAAGGAAGTGTGCCCCTCATTGTCACTGGCTTCCTCCGGATTGGAGAGTGTGCACACCTGCCTCTCTGCTCCGGAAGAGCGTGGCCCCAGCCCCAGGTCATGCAGGGCCCCTGCGCCCCACACGTGGTGTCTGTGTGCACTAGGGCCCATCTGCCCGTCTGTTTCCCTTCCCTCTGCTGTGGGATCTGCTTCTCCATGGTCCAAACAACAAGCTCCAGCCCAGAAATAGCATATGTTTCCAGCCTCTGCTAGTCCAAGTCATAAATCGCCCAGTGTGATGTGCTCCTTGTGTCAGCTTGCTTCAAAACTCGGCATGGGGGTGGCTGAGTGAGTGTGAGGAGCGTGCAGGGCCTCCTCCAGGCTGAGAAGCTGGGAGCCAGGATGAGTCCAGGACTGAGGCTCAGGAAGGCAAACAGGGACTGGAGCTGGCTTGGGGGCTCAGCCTGTGGCGGGAACCAGCGGGTGGCGGCCCGGTGTCAACCTGGGCCTCAGGTGAGACTTAAATGGGAGCTGAGGTCAAAGGGTCAGGCATCAGTCTTGTCCAGGGGCCAGCGGTCCAGACTTAGCTTGGAGTCAGGGGTCAGAGGGTAAGGGCTGTGATTCATAACTTCATGAGGATGGAGAGCTATGCTCAGTCTGGGGTCAAGGTCAGGCCTCAGGCTGAGGTAGGGTCAGAGGTTAGAGGTCAGAATCAGTCCAGTGCCAAAGGCCACGGCTAGCTGAGAAAGAGGTCCGCAAAGACTCAGAAGCCGTCCTAACTCTGTCCAGGAAGTGACCGGTGGTGAGATGGCGACAGAGGGATCCCTGTGATAAATAAGACAGGATGTTGTATGCAAAGCCACTAGAGCAAGGCTGGGGGCCTAGCCCCCAGTCCCAGCCCCCTGCCTTCAGGAAGGGAGCTTTGGTTGCTGACCTCTGAAACGTGGAGGATCATGCCCCTGCCTCCATGTTGATCACGCTCTGTCGGTGTTGCTGATTTCTACCCTCGGGACTGTAGGCCCTGGAGTACGGGTAGATAAGCTAACAGAGTAAGGGGCAGTGGACAAAGCGGGTATGTGAGATGCTTCCATGGCACCAAGGAGGGGTCTCGAGAGGAACCGTGCCAAGACCCTGCGTCCCCAGTCACACCCCAGCGCCCTGTCATTCCCAGGCTGCCCCTGAGAGGCGGCCGTGCAGCCAGTTCAGGCCGCCGCAGCCCGCCCTGAGCCGCGTGCCGGCAGCACTGCCCAGGCCTCCATTCCGTCAGCTGGGTTTTCCCGCCTCTTCTCCATTCCGGGCCCAGCGTGGCCGGAGATGTGGGGAGAAACCCACAGAGCAGCCGGTGAGGGAGCTGGGGTGGAGGAGGCAAACAGGAATGAGAGGCCAGCGGGCAGGGGGGAGGGTGCCAGGGAGGAAGCCTTATCACAGGCCGCTCTGTTCTCATCTCCCACGGGGCCTGGTCACCAACCAGCCTCGGCCACTCACCCACCCCTGACCTCAGAGGCCACCCCCTCCCCACAGGGTAGCCCAGGGCGGTTCAACAAGGCGGGGGCACCAGGCATGTGCGTGGGTTGGGGGCTGGAGGCAGGTGAGAGAACCCCTAGGAGACGGGCGTGGCGGGGAGCAGTGGAGGACAAGTGGACAAGAGGGCGGCCCTGCCTGCTCAGGATGCAAGGCCTCCAGGCTTTGGCTGTGAAAGTCCCGGTCACCTCCCCCAGCTGAGCTATTAATACCCAGCTGGGACCCACGCACCCTTGCTGGGAGCACGCCGAGTTCCTTGGGGGCTAAAAATGGTCTGCGATGGGGGTGGGCCCCGTGTCCTCCCTCTCTGCTCATCAGAGGAGCTGGGGCCAAAGGTCAGGCTGGCCTGGAAGCGGGCCGGAGCCAGGGTGGGGGTGCAGAGGGCGACTGAGCCCTGGGGTGGCCTGAGGAGTCCAGGCTGGAGCAGGAAGGCACGCAGCCAGTACAGTTGCCGAGGGCGGGCGCTTGGGGCTTGCCAGTGGTCCCACCTGGAGGGGACCACCGCCTGGTCCTCCTGGCTCCTTGCCCCCACCTGGGCCTTCTCCCTGACCCCCTCGGCTCGGTCTGCCACAGGCTGCAGAGGGGCTGGAGGCTGAGGGCTGGCTGCCTGTCTCTTGCTGCCAGGAGAGGCCAGGAAGAGAAAGGGGACTCTGAGGAGCAGGGAGTTGGGAGCCTCCAGTGGGATCCGGGCACCGAAAGCAGAGCCTTTTAATGCTTGAGCTTCACATGTGAAATCTAGATTATTCACAGCATTCTCTCAGCAGTAAGTAAATGGCGGTACCATTGTATAGATGAGGAAATTGAGGCTTGGTCATCTCCTCAGAGCCCACACTGGACAGACCCGGTTTGTCAGAACTCCAAACCCCTGTTGGAGTCATGTTGCCCCCTGTTAATGTCACTGCAAAAGGAGATTTCTTGGTTTGTCTCAGGGATCCATGAAACAGATATTTCCATCAAAATGCCCTGATCACCACAGTGTCCCCAGCCTACCCTGGTGGCCAGACAAAGAATGGAGGGCCTGCATGGGCAGCTTTGTCCTACACTGGTGATCCCCGCTCCCAGGGATCATCGGCCACTGCTTCCCTCCTTCCTGGGCACATCCGTGAGCCTGTGCTACCCTCTGGGCTCAAGGCCACCCGAGGCCACCCGCTCCCTGCTGTGTCCCCCTCCCTTCCCATGACAGATGCTCCAAGATCCAGAGCCGACCCCGGAAGAGCAGAGACTTGGCTGGGAGAGTCCAGATGAGAAAGTGGCTGAGAGGTGTCAGCCCTGGAGGCCCCCTGAGCCGGAAATCCCGACAGCTGCCTGGCTCACGGGTCCTGGGCACTGGGCCCTGACCCAGGGCAGGCAGCAGCCGCGTCAGGTGTCCAGAGGAGCTGGGGGAGGTGATGGCTGGAGCCAGGGGCAGTCTGCCTGTGGTTAGCGAGGCTGTCAACACCTCCTGGGGTGTGAAGACAAGAGTGAAGCCAGGGGCCTGGGGGCAGGGTCCTCCTTTAGCCTGGAGGGTCTGAGGGGAGAGACGGGCCCTGTCTTGAGGGTCTGGGAGAGGAAGCATAGCCCTGTCCTAAGCTGAGAGCAGTCTGGCCCTGCCTGAGAAATCTGAGGAGGGGGACAGATCCCCCGTGGGGGCTGGTAGAGGGCATGTGTTTCCTAAAGGCTGGTGGGGAGTAAGGTGTGGGAGCTTGTCCGAGCCTGACACCAGGGAAGGCTGCCATATCCGGGGCTCAGGGGGCAGCTCTGAATCTGCCTGCCAGGAGGTGCACGGCTCTGTGGGACAAAGCAGGCGGCCTCTGTGCTCAGGCTGACCGCACAGACAGCCCCAGGGTTTCACTTCCCTAGGAGAAAAGAAGCCAGCCTTGCCTGGATTTTCCTCAGCCTCTGGGGAGGCTCTTCGCCTCTGTGCTGGTGGAGATGGGAGGTGGGCTACCTCAGAGAGCCTGAACCAGGGGAATCCTCCCAGGATGGGCCCCTCTGCCCATATGATCCAGGCACCTTTGCTCTCCTGATGCCCACGTGCTCAGCCCCTCTGGAGCCACCTCCCCAGGCAGTCTTTCTGGACTGATAAGAAACAAGCAGGCCCCATGCACTCACTCCCATGCCAGGTCTGCAGTGTCCAGGGCCACCCCGTGTCCTTAGGACCCCCACCCACAGAGCCTGACCACGTGAGGCCTTGGGCCTCCACCTCTCCTCTCACTTTCCTTTCAACGCCCCTTCTCTCCCAGCTCTTTCCTGGACGCCCAGGCCTCTGGTTCTCTGACTGAAGCAGCCGCTTGGCCACACGGGGTCTGGGGTGCTCTCCTATCTCAGCTGTCTCTGCTGCTCTGTCGGGGGCTCTGCCCCCTGCCCTGGGTCTCTCTCTTCTCTCTGGGTTTGTCTTCATCCTCTGGGCTCTGACTCAGACCTGACTCTCTCTCTTGTTTTGCTCTCCATCTCCGCCCCGTCTCTGTCTGGCTCCCAGACCCAGTCTCAGACGTCCCAGCCTTTCTGTCACTCTTGCTCTAGGACCCAGTCCTGGCAGCGTTTCCTCTCCCCACCGGGCTGGGGCACCTGCTCAGACATCTGCTCTGCCGTCTGCTCACTGGGCCCCACTAAGTGCTCAGACAATACTTGTGGTCTCAACTCTGGCCAAAGTTCCAGGGGAACCACTGTGATTCCCAGAAGGTGGGTGAGGGGGAGACAGACCAGAGGGGCCTAAGCTTGCCTGTCGCTTGAGGGACTCATGGCCCTTGGCCTCCCTCTGCTTGGGCCACTGGCCATGGTCCCTACCACACGCAACTACCAGCGCCACAGGCCTCACGTTCCATCCCACCACTGATGGGTCGGGACTCTGGGCAGGGTCTTGTGTCTCCTGGGGCCAGTAGGGCTGATTTGAGCAGGTGTCAGGAGGGAATGTCTGTGCACTTGGTGGGCACTGGGCACTGTCCCAGCATGCAGAGGTGCTCCACGGAGTCCCCATGACTGCTCCTGTGACTGTAATTCCCCAGCGTCCCCAGCGTCACGATAGGTGGGGTGGGGGAGGGGCTGAGCTGCTGCTGCTGGAAGCATCCCCTGTTCACCCACGTCCCTTCCACTGTTGGCCAGAAGACCTCTCCCCACACCTGGGACCTTCCCATTCTCAGAGTCTGTCTGAATTGCACACTGGTGCTCACTAAGTTAATTACTGCCGTCTTGGGGATATATATTTTTAAGAAGACATTTTTTCCAGGGGGAAAAACACGCAGGAGTTATAATTAGTCAGGAAGAGGAAAGAGGAGCGGAGCGTGTGAATCACCAGCCCCGGTGACAGACGGTTAGAGCCGAGCAGAACTTTTGGGAGAAGCTGATGGGGTGTGGGTGAGCTGGGGCCGGGGTGCTGCCCCCAGGCAGGCTGGGGTCCTCAAACACAAGGTGTGTTAGGGGATGGGGACTTCACCTGTCACCCGGAAGTCTCTATGCCCTCCCCCCAAGGCTCTGATCACCATCAGGGTTCCAGCTTGTCAGCTCCCCTGCAGGTCCTGCCGGCTGTGACCATCCCCCAGGCCTTCTGTTCACATCATCCCAAGGCCAATGCCAGTCCCTGCTGGCATGTACCTGGGTAGAGAGCCTTGCAGCCTGAGTGAGGAGATAAACTGTTGCGGGTTTGACTTGCATCTAGACTAGCTTCTCATTCATTCACTCAGGTGTTCATTGAGCACTAAAATCCTGCCGTGTGTGTGTAGTCCACAGACAGGCCAACCGAGGCCCAGAGAAGTGCTGCTCCTAGCCCAAGGCCACACGGCAGTCAGTGGAGCAGCCTCTCTGCTGAACCAGACCCGGGGCAGAGCTCTGGGCTACCGAGGTGACCACAACCAGGCCCGTATTCTGAGCCCTTTCTAACTGAGCCCATATTCTGACGGGGGAGGTGCCTCTAAGGCAGAACGCCCAGTGCCGTGAAGTGGGAAGCACAGTGGGAGTCCAGAAGTGGCTCTTGATCCAGCCTGGTGGTCAGAGAGGGCTTCCCAGGGAGGAGGTGAACAGTGTCCAGTGGCTGGAAACGGCATGCGGGCCCAGCACGCTGGAGGGATGCTGAGTGACTCTGTGACAGCTCAGGCAGTGGCAGGAGCAGGGAGTCACTGCGGAGTGTGGCTTCTGAGCCAGGGCCTCACAGTCCCCATCTCCCCGCTGCTTCTCTGGAGTGGCTGTCTGCGCCACTCTCGGACCCTGGTCCTTGCTGACCCTCTGCTAGTTCTTTTTGATGTCTGAGGCCCGCTGACAAAGGTAACCCCTGTCTGGGCAGTCAGTGGCTGAGGGGACTGGACCCCAGGGTTCTCCCTCTCTCCTTCCCCTCTGGCTGTCTACCCAGTGCTCTGGGGGCTCCGCCCAGGCCTTGGGGTCCACTGGAGCAGTGTGGCCTATTCCTGAGAGCAGAGGAGAGGACGCTTCCTCCCCTGGGAGAGCATGGCATCATTGAGCACACAGAGCGCTCCCTTCCAACCCTGGACCGAATTAGCCTTCCAAATTACAGGCTGCATGTCCTCCAAATTGGGGATTGGGTAGGAGAACAGAGGGCCAGCTCTCCTTCCTGCTTCCTGCTCAGAGGGCTCTCGGTTGGCCCATCCCTAAATAACAGGACCACTTAGGAAAGAATTCTGGGTGCACACACCCTCCCACCCCAGGGTGCAGGAACCCCCAGTCTCAGACCTACATCAAGGCTCAGGGCGAGGCTGTGTCCTCCTGGGGTTTGACAACAAGCTTAGAACCAGAACATCTAGTTACGGCCAGTTTGTTATTCTGAGGGCAACTAGGGGATTAGACATTCATTCATCAAACACTTTCTGGACGCTTTCTCTGTGCCAGGCCTTGTGCTGAGCTCTGAGACACTGAGACACTTGTGCTCATTGGCAATGGAAGTGACAGACATGTGACCAGGAAGTACATGTCAGAATAAGCAGGCCTGTGGCAGGGGCTGTTCCCAAGTGGCCCTGGGAACCCTTGATGAGGTCAGGGAGAGCTTCCTGGAGGAAGGGGTATATAAGCTGAGTCCCAAAGGATGCATATGTCCTTAGCCAGGGGAAAAAGAGATCTGGGAGGAAAGAACATCAAATGCAAAGGCCAGGAGCAGAGAGTGAGGGAGGGCTGTGAAGAAGTGGGTGGAGCCACTGGTTTGTTCAGATCCAGGGGCCTCGTCAGTCATGCTTGGGGACTGGATTTCATCAGAAGTAGAAGGGGAGAGGAGGCCTGTGATCCCGGGAGTAGAAGAGGATTGTGTGTGTGTGTGTGTGTGCGCAAGTGGGCAGAAGCAGAGCTGGACTCACAGCTCCACCCTGGGGGCTCCAGTATAGGTAATAAAGGGGTGTAGGGGCAGAGGAGGGGGTCCTGGGACCTCCCACACTGGCCTCCCCCTTCTTCCAGACAGCCTAGGGCCTTTGAGGAAGATATCTGTTTTACCACAAGGAAAACATGGGAGCCTGATGGTATTTCTTTGTGTCCTGAAATTAAGGTGCCTTCCTGTGCTTTCACTAATTGGTTGGAACTTTTCGTGTCTTTGTTTTATGGATGTCGAGCATAAATGCAATCCTTATGTGGTGCTGAGAGCAGAGAATAGGAGGAAAACACCTCCTGAGCTCGCCCACACCTGTGTCACAGAGGACGCAAGTGAGGTGGTGGGGGGTGGTGGTGCCAAGGCCACAGTGGTGGCCCCCTGGGAGCAGGAGGGGTGGCTTTTGGGGCTCCTTGGAGAGAGGATGCTTGGTGAGGGGTTCTTTCAGCAGGGCGGAGAGAGGACCTGGGGGCTCCCCCAGCTTCTGGTCTTGCTTGCACACCTCCTGGAACAGAGAGCTCACTGCTTCCTGTCCGCCTGTGCTGAACTGGCCCACTGTTACCTGGTGGGCAGTTCTCCCTGCGTGGGCTGTGCTGCTCCCTTCCAGTCCCGCCCAAGGTTCCCTGCATTCTGACCTCTACCCCACTTGGGACCTCTTGTCTCCACCTCGGCTATGAGAGGGGACGCTGGGGCCCCGGGTGGTCTCAGCAGGCAGGACCCTGGGCCTCTGCAGCCTGCCAAGGCTGGGTCTGATCTGGCCCCAGTGTGGTGCCTGCAGTCCTGAGCCTGATGCTGTGAGGGCTTCCGGGCTGGAGCTTCCCCGGCTGGCGGCCGGCGTGGGAGCGTGAGGAAAGGCACGGAGCCCGCTTCCTGGATGTGTGACCTGCTGCCCAGCACGTCCTGCAGGGCCCGGCCCTGCTCGGCCGAGGACACGAGCCAGTGGGTAGAGTCAGGGCCTGGCAGGCAGTCCACAGGCCGCGCCGGGCAGACGGGCGGGGCGCCAGGTCAGCGCGTGCCCTCACTCAGGAGGCTTCCGTTTAGCCCCTGCCGTACGTCTGACCCTGTGATGGCTGCTGGACCCTCAGAAGTGAATTAGACAGCGACCGGCCCCTGCTTCCGAGAGCCAGTGGTGTGGACACGCAGGAAGAGATGAGAGAGAGCAATGAGAAACCCTGCCTCCCTGGCCATATCAGCGAGACTGGCTCCAGACTTCGGGTTTGTGAAATCCTACCTTACCGACTCCCAGCAGCAGAAAGGGACCTCTCAAAGTCACCTCTGGCCTCCTGCTCGCTCTGCTTGACCTGCCATGCCTCCCCTTTGCTGGCCCCCAGACGGCCTGTGTGCTCTGGTCCAGCCTCCCCGGGAACTCGGCTGCAGTGAGCACTCAGGGTTTAATGGTCTCTCCGGCCATCTGGCCTTTGCCCAGGTTGTTCTGTCTGGAAAACGTCCCCTTCCTTTTCACTTGCTGACGCCTACTCACTCTTCAGAGCTGGCTTCCCAGCTTCCTCTCTGGGTAGCTTTCCCAGCCTCCAGATCAAGACAGGCCCCTGGGGCCTGTCCCTGTAGCCCCCTACACCGCTCCTCAGAGCCCACACGGACCCTGTAATTAATCGTGGGCTAGTTCCACTGACGGTGGCCCCCAGAACCCAGAGTGGCCGGGTTTTTCATGGTACCATTGCATCCCCCGGTCTCACCCCACGTGAGCCCAGAGCATGTGCTTAGCCAATATATGTTGAATGATGAGTAAATGTAAAAACCACGGTGTTTCCATTAATAGAAATTTAAGTTCAGGCACAGACGTCAGCTAAGATTGAAAGGCATTCTCATACCCACGAGCTGAGGATGTTGCAAAGATGAGTACCGTGGACCCTAAAAGGTAACCACCCCCACGCCCGGTCCCCAGAGTCATCGGCAGCAGCCGGTTCAGGGCGGCTCTGAAGTGAACAGCAACAGCAGTGACCCTGGCTGTGTGTTGGGAGCCACCTCAGCACCAAATAAGTGCAGAAATTTTTTTCAATGAAACATTATGTTTGGATGCCAGAACCTAGAGTATCAAAGATGTGTGTGGAGCCAAGATTCATTCATCAACAGACATTTCTTCAGAGCCAGCTACGTGCCAAGGGTTGGCTGAATACTGTGGATCTGGCCGTGGACAGACGGCCTGCCTTTGCTTGTATCGGCGTCAGGCTGAAGCCAGAGGAAACGCAGGATCAATGGACCCATGTTCAGCCATGGACCAAAGGGAAAGCAAGACCCGTCTTCCTTGTGTGCTCTCTGAGCCCATCTCTGTCAGCAAAGGGGTGCAACCTGACCCTGTCCTGTAGGGCCATGGAGACTCTGGTCGTTCTGCTGGGGACCTGGGCCAGTCACCCCCATCCCTCCCCAGGACCAGTGTTCAGGCAGCTGTTCTAGCTGGGAGGTCCCAGAGGACCCGGCAGACATGTCCCTGCTCATGTCTGCCCCCTTCACGGCCTGTATGCGGATCCAGCCTCCAGCCAGCGTCTGCCGACGGTCACATTAGGGTCATGTGCAGATCAAAGCAGCCTGTCTCTGCTGCCAGGTCACGGCTGGGGTGTCCCGCTGCTATGCGTGTGTCAGATGGGGGGCATGCAGGGGCTGGGGTCCCTGGGAGAGGATGGTGAGTGCCTTGTGAGAACAGGGCCTTGCCTTCTCAAGGTCACCAAGACCTCGCCTTTCTCACGCCTCAGACCAGAGTCCCCCCAGAAAGATAGCTGGCAGCGAGACAGCCGCCTCCCTGGGGCTGGAGCCCCCAACTCACCTGGCAGGACTTGGGTCAGTGGCCTGGGATCTCTCTCTGGCCACCATGCTGACATGCCGAGGCCCAGGTCCTCACCGCCGGGGCCCTGCCAGAGCCGCCGGGAGAGCTCTGAAGGACACAGACAGCTCTTTCTCTGGCAGGACAGTGGGGCCGTTTATCAGGGAGATAAGCAGCAGCCAGAGGGCAGAGCTGGCGGAAGGAGCTGTCTGCAGGAGATAATCTAGGGTCACTCAGGGGGCAGAGGGTGCGGAAGGGCTGGGTCCCCACCCCACCCTCTGCCACCAGACCCCGCCCCTGTGCCTGCTGGCCAGGGAAAACCTGATGCCCTCCGGGGGCAAGAGGCTGGGCTTCATTGGGCATGGAGTGAAATGGGCATTTCCTGTTCACGTTCTGTGCCATGGCAGGGCCCCTGTAATTCTGTCTTGCCCCTTCGCAGCTGGGGAAATCAAGGCCTGGAGGAGTGGACACTGGGCTGGCCTTGTCGAGGGGAGCGAGCACGGGGTGCTCAGCCTGCCTTCGGCTTCCTGCACAGGATGGGAGGGGAGATCCACGGGGTGCTGGGTCACTGGGCACTCGCCATGTCCCAGGAGCTGCCTGCGTGGGCTCTGTCCTGTCCTCTACCTTGGGGGCCAGGCATTACTTTGTCCTCCTCTTCCAGAGGGAGGCAGTGTCCAGAGAGGAGAGGGCACCAGCCCAAAGGCAGAACCGCTAGGAAGTGGCCCAGGGAGGGCTGGAATGCAGGGTTCTCAGAACTGTGTCCAGAGCACTGTCTGCCCAGAGGGGCTTTGGGTGCCTGGCAGAGACCAGAACAAACCATCTGGGTGGAGGAAAGCTCTGGTCCCTCTGGCCAGGTAAAAGCTGGTATCCCCAAACTGTCAGAAACCCCAGGCTGCTCTGCTTACCCTACCTCCCCACCTTGGCGCTCGTGTGTTAGCCACTCAGTCATGTGGAACTCTGCAACCCCATGGACTGTAGCCCGCCAGACTCCTCTGTCCATGGGATTCTCCAGGCAAGAGTACTGGAGTGGGCTGCCATTTCCTTCTCCAGGGGATCTTTTCAACCCTGGGATTGAACCTGGGTCTCCCACATTGCAGATANGTGTTAGCCACTCAGTCATGTGGAACTCTGCAACCCCATGGACTGTAGCCCGCCAGACTCCTCTGTCCATGGGATTCTCCAGGCAAGAGTACTGGAGTGGGCTGCCATTTCCTTCTCCAGGGGATCTTTTCAACCCTGGGATTGAACCTGGGTCTCCCACATTGCAGATAGTAGTGCTCAGTGGGGCTCAATATACATTTCTGAACAAATTATTAAGTCTAAAACGAGCAAACAGATGAGCAGAAATAAGGCCATTTGCCCTCTGTGAGTCCCTGGAGCTGGTTAGGGCCTCTCGGGCCTGGGCACACTGGTCTCGGTATCTCCCTACCAGGGACACCTCTGCACACTGGTTACTGGCTCTTCATGGTGGTTCCATCCGGAAAGACAGTATCACCTTTGGGAGTGTAGAGAAGAACCCAATTCTTGGACTGTAGAGGGAGGAGGGGGAGGATGAAGGCGTGAGGAGACCCCTCTCCTGGGCTGGAAGCCCTCTGGTCTTTGCCCCACTGTGGACACTTCAGCCCTGCAGCCCTCCCCTTCGGTATCACTAAGGTATCACTAAGGGGTGATGTGTTCACGGTGGTGCCAGGACCAGGGGCTGATCTGGGAGATGAACCCTGGATCTCCTCTCTCTGCCCTAATATCCAGGGCAGTAAATTTGACCCAGAACCAGCCAGAGGCTTTTCCGGAAAGTATTTGCAGAATACTTTCTGCAAATGAAAGGTAGCGGCGGGGGCGGGGGTAGATGTGTATAAGAGACAGGCTCAGGCAGTGGCAGGAGCAGGGAGTCACTGCGGAGTGTGGCTTCTGAGCCAGGGCCTCACAGTCCCCATCTCCCCGCTGCTTCTCTGGAGTGGCTGTCTGCGCCACTCTCGGACCCTGGTCCTTGCTGACCCTCTGCTAGTTCTTTTTGATGTCTGAGGGCGGCTGACAAAGGTAACCCCTGTCTGGGCAGTCAGTGGCTGAGGGGACTGGACCCCAGGGTTCTCCCTCTCTCCTTCCCCTCTGGCTGTCTACCCAGTGCTCTGGGGGCTCCGCCCAGGCCTTGGGGTCCACTGGAGCAGTGTGGCCTATTCCTGAGAGCAGAGGAGAGGACGCTTCCTCCCCTGGGAGAGCATGGCATCATTGAGCACACAGAGCGCTCCCTTCCAACCCTGGACCGAATTAGCCTTCCAAATTACAGGCTGCATGTCCTCCAAATTGGGGATTGGGTAGGAGAACAGAGGGCCAGCTCTCCTTCCTGCTTCCTGCTCAGAGGGCTCTCGGTTGGCCCATCCCTAAATAACAGGACCACTTAGGAAAGAATTCTGGGTGCACACACCCTCCCACCCCAGGGTGCAGGAACCCCCAGTCTCAGACCTACATCAAGGCTCAGGGCGAGGCTGTGTCCTCCTGGGGTTTGACAACAAGCTTAGAACCAGAACATCTAGTTACGGCCAGTTTGTTATTCTGAGGGCAACTAGGGGATTAGACATTCATTCATCAAACACTTTCTGGACGCTTTCTCTGTGCCAGGCCTTGTGCTGAGCTCTGAGACACTGAGACACTTGTGCTCATTGGCAATGGAAGTGACAGACATGTGACCAGGAAGTACATGTCAGAATAAGCAGGCCTGTGGCAGGGGCTGTTCCCAAGTGGCCCTGGGAACCCTTGATGAGGTCAGGGAGAGCTTCCTGGAGGAAGGGGTATATAAGCTGAGTCCCAAAGGATGCATATGTCCTTAGCCAGGGGAAAAAGAGATCTGGGAGGAAAGAACATCAAATGCAAAGGCCAGGAGCAGAGAGTGAGGGAGGGCTGTGAAGAAGTGGGTGGAGCCACTGGTTTGTTCAGATCCAGGGGCCTCGTCAGTCATGCTTGGGGACTGGATTTCATCAGAAGTAGAAGGGGAGAGGAGGCCTGTGATCCCGGGAGTAGAAGAGGATTGTGTGTGTGTGTGTGTGTGCGCAAGTGGGCAGAAGCAGAGCTGGACTCACAGCTCCACCCTGGGGGCTCCAGTATAGGTAATAAAGGGGTGTAGGGGCAGAGGAGGGGGTCCTGGGACCTCCCACACTGGCCTCCCCCTTCTTCCAGACAGCCTAGGGCCTTTGAGGAAGATATCTGTTTTACCACAAGGAAAACATGGGAGCCTGATGGTATTTCTTTGTGTCCTGAAATTAAGGTGCCTTCCTGTGCTTTCACTAATTGGTTGGAACTTTTCGTGTCTTTGTTTTATGGATGTCGAGCATAAATGCAATCCTTATGTGGTGCTGAGAGCAGAGAATAGGAGGAAAACACCTCCTGAGCTCGCCCACACCTGTGTCACAGAGGACGCAAGTGAGGTGGTGGNGGGTATCCACACGGGCCTTTCTCGTCCGTGTCTCTGGCGTGGAGTCACCCTGGCGCCGAGTACTCTTGCTGTCCACGTGGACACCCGCCCAAGGCCACACAGATGTGGGATGCTGGAGTCAGGATTTGAACCTGTCGCCTCTCTCAGACCGCCTGCTGTCTGAGCGGAGCAAGAGGCTGGCAGACACTGGCCCGGGACTGGAGCCGCCTGAGCCCTGGCACTGGCCAGAGGGGGCACCACACACCCCCTGCATGTCCACCCAGTCCACCCTGCTCCCAGCTGTTGCCTGCATCTCAGCTTGACAAGGCAGGACCCCCACCCCCACAGAGAGCCCACTGCAAACAGCCCGGGAGTCCAGCCGTTGCCCTCTCTCAGCAGCTGTCCCCAGGGCCCGAGCCTAACCCACTGGCACGTCCTGCCCCTTGTTCTTCCCAGGGGGCGTTGCCCCTCTGTCCCTCTCCTCTGACTGAAGCTGCTCACCTCACTTTCAGCCCTCGTCAGCTCTCCCTGATCCCCATCCTTCAGCGGGTGTAGACTTTGTTCCCATGCCCGGAATCCCACCTCCAGGCATACAGGGGCCTGGTGGGACTCCAGATGGTGGCCATGGGACCAAAGAGGACACCCCCCAGTGACAGGAGCGGACGGGCTGGAGGCAGGAAACCCCTTACCGGTAAGACTTACCTGCAAGTCCCTGCTTCGTGTCCCATAAGATGGGGGGTGGGGGCGGAATCCCTTCCTGGGAGGCTGAAATGGGAGGACGTGTGCCTAGGACAGAGCCCGCACGGGGCTTTCCTCTTCCTTCTCTGGGCTGGCCAGTGAGCTCCCGGGCGGCAGTAAATCGCCCGGAGCAGCCCACGGCGCGGATGGATCCACGGCCGAGTCACCACGCCGCTCTCGTCGCCCAGCAGCCTGTGCTTCTGGCTTTTGGGCTCACGCAGAGCACGCAGGCCACAAGTCCCACCTGCCTCCTGTTGGGAGGGTTGCAGGCCTCAGGGCCTGGCGGCGGGGGAGGGACAAATAGCCCCTGAGGGCCTGTGCAGCCCTGACCTTCCCAGGGCCTAACAGGTGTGTCCAGGCGTCCCCCCGCTAACGCTGTGTTGAGGTTGGGGACTCTCAGGGGGACCCTATGCGGGTCCCCAGTGGGCTGTGTTGTCCACGTGCCCGCTAGCCTGTCCTAGAGAGGGCCTCAGCCTCATGCCTTCCTAGAGACCCTTGGAGTTTAGCAGAGTGGTAACTCAGCGCTGCGTAAAGAGCCCGTCTCTGCCCAGCCCTGATCAGACTCCATGGGGAGGGCAGAGGCCTCTCACTGTTGCCGGAGAGGGAAGTGTCACGTCCTGGGACCCGCAGGAGTCCTTAGGACAGACCACCGCCAAGTAAGGGCCCTTGCTTCTTCGCAGGAGAGAATTCAGGATGGAGCCAGAGAAAAGCGGAGGTAAGTTTATTTAGCACAGTGCACTTACTCTATAGTGGAATGCTGACCCTCGGGAAGTGAGAGCAGCCCCGGGGGATGGGGGTCGTGGATGTTTATGGGCCAAGTAATTTCGTATACTGACAAGTGGGAGGAATATTCTTGTTAAGGGGAAGGGGGGATTTTTCCAGGAATTGGGCCACTGCCCACTTTTTGGCCTTTTACAACCATCTGGGAACTATCATGGCATAAGGGGGAGTGATTTTGAGTATTACAATGAAAGTATAATGAGCTGAAGGCCAATGACCAGGCCATTCTCAAAGACTGCTTGATTTCAGCTGGTTCCATTTGATCTTAATCGCATCCCAACCAACAGCTGCGCCCCTTCAATATCTAGTGGCTGTGTGCTGCCCTTTCCCTCCTGTCTCATTCCCCATCAGAGACTTTCTCCTATATTCTTTTTTTTTTAATTTCAAATTTGTTTTTATTGAAGGATAATTGCTCTGCAGAATTTATTTGGTTTCTGCCAAACATCAACATGAACCAACCATAGGTATACATAAGTCCCTTCCGTTTTGAACCTCTCTCCCTCCCTCCTGTGTTCTTAATGTTTACTTATTTCTTTTGTGGCCTGTGGGATCCCTGACCAGGGATTGAACCCGAGCCCCCTGCCTTGGAAACAGGGAGTCTTAGCCACTGGGCCACCAGGGAAGTCTTTTACTCCCATATTCTTACGGGAAGTAGGAGGACAATAATCTGTTTTGTGTAGCTGTTTCAGGGTTGAGTAGGGGCATTGACCCTGCCTGTCAGGTAGTAAAAATTTCTGGATGTCTGATATAGGGGTCCCAAGGGCAGGATAGCTTCTTATGTTATGTCAGAGGGTGGTATGGGCTGGAATCCTCTGCTAACCATCATTTTGATGTGAAACTGTTGTAACCTGGAAGACGTGAACTTTCCTAGGAGGTTAAAAAGGCAGGGTCCAAAGAGGAGTATGATCTTTACTTGGGGTCCAAGTAAAGAACCAAGTAAGGCTAGGGAGGGTGCTCTTGATGGTGGACCAGATGGCATTAGGGTCTACTCCCTGCTTGTAGCGGTGTAACCATGATACTTGTTATAAGTCCTTTTAAAAAATATTTATTTGGCTGCACTGGGTCTTAGGTGTGGCACACAGGATCTTAGTTGTGGCATATGAACTCTCAGTTGCGGCATGTGGGGTCTATTTCCCCGACCAGGGATCAAACCCAGGCCCCCTGCATTGGGAGCTCGAAGTTTTAGCCACTGGACCACCAGGAAAGTCTCTCATAAGTCTTTTTGATGTCCATCTCAATCTGGCCTGAATTGTTGATATAGGTGATATTGTTGTTATAGGTTTCATTTATGACCACACAGACGCCACCCTGCTTGGCCAGCAAGTGATCCAAGGCTAATCTATTATCCACAACAACGTTGGCCAGTGAGTTGAAAGAAGTTGAAAGTCTACTTAGGGCATTGCCAGTGGTCTGGGCTGGGTTGCCTAAAGTGTAGGTTAGGATTGCTAGGGTTACCTCATGGTAGGCACAGCCTCTCAAGCAGCTGCTAATCCACCTGCCAGTCCTGTTCCTGCCAGTATCAATCCAATAACCCTCCTGGGATGATATTAAATATTATTCTGTATTGTGACAGTGAATAGAACCAAATGTCCTAATGTGCAGGCTCCCCTGTGCACACATTGTATAAAGATAAGCATGTATAGGGGTGGGATTACCCTGGAGTACTTTGTCTTTGGGCACTTACTCTGGGGAGTGCTGCTATCCAGACATATCCTGAAGGTGCAATCAGAGGTCTGAGAATAGGAACTTCCCTGGTAGTCAGTGGTTAAGACACTGCACTTGCATCGCAGGAGGTGTAGGTTTGATCCCTGATTGGGGAACTAAGATTCCACACACATGCATGCTTGCATGCTCGGTTGTGTGACATGCCACATGCAAAGAAAAAAAAAATGGGGATAGAAGAATTTAGCTAGGAAGCAGCCATCTAGATCCATGGAAGGGAAAGTTATGAACGCAGTGCAGAGACAAGGGCCCATTAGTATATTCAAGATAATTACGTCTGGGAGTATTCCATGCCCTTGGCTTAGATGAGATGATGTAGTGAAAAGGTTTTAACCCACAGCTTCCATGAAAGTTAAAGTTACGTCGCTCAGTCGTATCCATGGAAGGGAAAGTTATGAACGCAGTGCAGAGACAAGGGCCCATTAGTATATTCAAGATAATTACGTCTGGGAGTATTCCATGCCCTTGGCTTAGATGAGATGATGTAGTGAAAAGGTTTTAACCCACAGCTTCCATGAAAGTTAAAGTTACGTCGCTCAGTCGTGTCCGACTCTTTGTGACCCCATGGACTATATAGCCCACCAGGCTCCTCTGTCCATGGGATTCTCCAGGCAAGAATACTGGAGTGGGTTGCCATTTCCTTCTCCAGGGATCGAACCCAGGTCTCCCACATTAGAGGCAGATGCTTTAACCTCTGAGCCACCAGGGAAACAGCTTCTATAGACCCTAACAATTTCCAGCCCCAGATAGTCCATTCCATCCCTATCTTGTATGCACCTGGGGTCAGGGCTTCATTCTAAGCACAGAGAGCGGAGGCATTTGTGGGAATGCAGTTTGGGCTTGGCTTCCTAAACGCTGTGGTAATGTTACCATCTGGTGCCCAGGGATTGTTCTTAGGAGGCTCACCGTAGCCAAGAGAACCAGTACAAGCGGAGAGGCACTGGAAGCATGACTGCCTTTTGTGTGTGTGTGTGTGTGTGTGTGTGTGTGTGTGTGTGTGATATATATATTTTGTTGAAGTACAGTTGACTTACCATGTTTCAGGTGCACAGCAAGGTGATTTAGTTATGAAAATACACATATATCATGTTTAAAAATCTTTTTCATCGTAGATTATTACAAGATGTTGACTATAGTTCCCTATGCTATACAGTAAATCTTTGTTGCTTGTTGCAGTCTTTTTTAATTGTAAGTCTAGCCTTCTATGCATACTAAGTCAAACAAGTGGAATCACAATATCATAATTTTTTCAGTTAGGCAAAAATTCCTAAGTTTTCTGAAATATATGTATTATACATATTTATATATACAAAAGCTTTTCTACTACACTTGATAAAGGCTTGAGAAAGAACATAAAAAAAAAGATGGAGAAATTGGAAAACATAAACTAAATGAAATGGAAGCACTGAATATGAAATAGAAAAGTGAAACAAGCTAGATAAAAGAAAGAGATCATCATATAGTCCAGTTTTTAAACATGACTGCTCATTAGAAACACTTCTGGAGCTCTGGAGAAAAAAAAGCAATACTTGGGCATTTTGTTTTATTTGTTTTTAATTTCAAGATAATTCTGATATGCATCTGGATTTTAATATTGGTGATTACAGGTTTTCCTGTTAGATCCCAGTTTTGGTGATATGCTGCTGCTGCTGCTAAGTCACTCAGTCGTGTCCGACTCTGTGCGACCCATAGATGGCAGCCCACCAGGCTCCCCCGTCCCTGGGATTCTCCAGGCAAGAATACTGGAGTGGATTGCCATTTCCTTCTCCAATGCATGAAAGTGAAAAGTGAAAGCAAAGTAGAGTTCTGTTATTTTTCTGTCGACTAATCGTGATACAATGGTATTAAGTGGCTAATAGTTGCATAATCACAATAGAAGATGTTTATCAGCTTTCACAATCAATAGCCAGACAAAAAATAAAAGATAATTGCAAGCTATGATGGAACCATGGTTAACATAACAATATAAAGTAATTACATGCAGTTTGAGGAGGGTCAAGCAGCATGATGTGGTAAATGAAAGTGCGTACATGCACATGTTTTCATTCATCCAGCCAGTCTATGGCTTTTGGTTGGTGCATTTAATCTATTTACATTTAAGGTACTTATCGATATGTATGATCCTATTACCATTTTCTTAGTTGTTTGGGGTTTATTTTCTGTAAGTCTTTTGTATTTCCTGCCTAGAGAAGTTCCTTTAGCATTTTTGTTGTAAAGGTGGTTTGATGGTGCTGAATTCTCTTAACTTTCGCTTGTTTGGAAAGCTTTTGATTTCTCCATCAAATCTGAGGGAGGGTCTTTCTGGGTAGAGTATTCTTGGTTGTAGGGTCTTCCCTTTCATCACTTTAAATATATGAAGCCATTCCCTTCTGGCTTGTAGAGTTTCTGTTGAGAAATCAGCTGATAGCCTGACGGGAGTTCCCTTGTATGTTGTCATTTTTTTCCCTTGTTGCTTTTAATATTTTTATCTCTGTTTTTAATTTTTTGTCAGTTTGAGTACCATGTGTCTCCGTGTGTTCCTCCTTGGGTTTATCCTTCCTGGGACTCTGTGCTTCCTGGACTTGCTTGACTGTTTTCTTTCCCATGCTAGGGAATTATTCAGGTATTATCTCTTCACATATTTTCTCAGGTCTCTCTCTCCTCCTTCTGGGACCCCTATAATGCAGATGTTAGCGTGTTTAATGTTGTCTCAGGGTCTCATAGGCTGTCTTCATTTCTTTTCATTCTTTTTTCTGTCTTCTGTTCTGTGGCAGTGATTTCCACCATTCTGTCCTCCAGGTCATTTATTCATCCTGCTTCAGTTGTTTTGCTGTTGATTCCTTCTAGTCTGTTATTTATCTCTGTCTGTTTGTTCTTAGTTCTTGTAGGTCTTTGGTAAACCTTTCTAGCATCTATCTTCTCAATCTTTGTCTCCATCCTTTTCCTGAGATCCTGGATCATCTTCACTATCATTATTCTGAATTCTTTTTCTGGGATGTTGCCTATCTCCACTTCATTTAGTTGTTTTTCTTGAATTTTGTCTTGTCCCTTCATCTGGGACATACCTTTCTGCTTTTTCATCGTGATTAACTTTCTGTAATACGGATTTTGTTTTAGCTGCTGTGAGACTGTGCTTCTTCTTGCATCTTCTGTCTGCTCTCTGATGAGTAAGGCTAAGAGGCTTGTGTAGGCTTCTTGATGGGAGGGACTGGTGATGGGAGAAACTGGGTCTTGCTCTGGTGGGCAGGGCCTTGCTCAGTAAAGCTTTAATCCATTTATCTGCTGATGGGTGGGGTTGCACTTCCTGGTAGTTGTTTGGCCTGAGGCGACCCAGCCCTGGGGTCTGTGGCTCTATGGTTGGGTTAATGCTGAACTCCAGGAGGGTTTATGCCAAGGGGGACCTTCCAGTTCCCCCCTCCCCGTACCCTGTGGTAAGCCCTTGCCGACCCAGAGGAGGCCCTCCGACACTAGCAGGTAGTTTGGGTTCAGTCTTCTGTGGGATCACTGCTCCTCTCCTCTGGGTCTTGGTGTGTGCAAAAGTTTGTTTGTGCCCTCCAAGACTGGAGTCTGTTTCCCCCAGTCCTCTGGAAGTCCTATAATCAAATCCTGCTGATCCTCAAGGGCAGATTACCTGGGGATTCCCAGTCCCTTTGTCAGATCCCCAGGCTAGGACGCCTGATGTGGGGTTCAAAACCTTCACAGCAGTGTGAGAGCTTCTGTGATATTATTGTTTTCCAGTCAGCAGGTCACCTGCCTGGCGGATATGGGATTTAGTTTTAGCGTGACTGCACCCCTCCTGCCATCTTTGACTTTGAACACGGGGTATCTTTCTTCGGTGGGTTCCAGCGTCTTCCTGTCAGTTGCAACAGCTAGTTCCAATTTTGGTGCTCTCGCAGGAGGTGAGCACGCGTCCTTCTGTTCTGCCAGCTCGAACTGGAAGATGACTGCTTTTCTGAGTAATGAAAGTAGCCATGATTGGGACTTCCCTGGAGGTCCAGTGGTTAAGACTGTGTGCTTCCAATGCAAGGGGCATGGGTTCGATCCCTGGTCAGGAAACTAAGATTCCTACGTATGGTGCCACCAAAAAAAAAAGTAGCCATGATGAACAGAAAAGTCATGTCACTGTTTAAAAAAGAGTTAAACGTGGGCAAGGTATTGGGCCTGATAGAGATATTGTCTGTTACACTGGTATTGGTTGGGGTTGGAGATGGTTTCCATATGTCGGAAACTCACGGGACTGGTAAAACCCCTGTTGTACCTCTTTGTACCTGTAATGATGGTTGTAAGCCAGGGTTTTTATGGTAGGCCCAACAATTAACTAGGTTTTCTCACCTGGCGACTATTTTGTATTTGTTTATTAAAGCATGACTTTCTCATTCCTCTCGAGCTGTGACCGTCATCAGAAGTCCTACCAGCAATATTATGGTTTTTGGCATCGTATTACTCGATTGTTTTATTTCAGACCTAGCGGAGGTAAAGATGTTTACTGGGGGCGTGGCTCCTGAAAGTTGGCAGAATAAAAGCACGATAGTCAAGAAAGACAAGGATGACTTGGCCAACCCACCACAGCCACAGGGAGTCCTTACCTGTTCTCTTGAAGAAGTGTCTGAAGTCTTCCATGGACTCGCAGGAGTAGATCTCCTGGTTCCTGCTGGGACTTATAAGATACAGGTTTCATTCTAGACAGATGAACCCAAGTAGTAACTCCCCATAGGTTGACAGCAGATGGGGTACTTTGGAACACTTGATATGGTCCCTTCCATTTTGGTTGTATCTGGTCCTCAGGGACCCTTCCTTCCAGGTTTTTAATGGGACAGAGTACCCTGAGTGGATGGAAACCTCAACCTTTCCCTTTTTCTTTTTCTTTTTTTTACTGTAGAGAATATTTTTTAAAATTATTTTTAATCGAGGGATAATTGCTTTACAATATTGTGTTGATTTCTGCCACGTATCAACATGAACCCGCCATAGACCTACTTATGTCCCCTCCCTCTTGAACCTCCCTTTCACCTCCCACCTCTTCGTGCCCCTCTAGGTTGTTACAGAGTCCCAGTCGGAGTTCCCTGAGTCATACAGAAAGTCCCCTTTGGCCGTCCTGTTTTATATATAGTGGTGTGTATGTTGGCCTTTCTCTGTGGGGTGGGCAGCACTTTATTTCCGTATTCTTGGAGGGCACTTTGAACTTGGCTCAGGATGAATTTGTGGCTTTCCTCATCAAAGGAGATCTGAATTCGCAAAGGCCGTCCCATGAAAGTGAAAGTGAAAGTGAAGTCGCTCAGTCGTGTCCGACTGTTTGCAACCCCGTGGACTGTAGCCCACCAAGCTCCTCTGTCCATGGAATTCTCCAGGCAAGAGTACTGGAGTGGATTGCCATTTCCTTCTCCAGGGTATCTTCCCAACCCAGGGATCGAACCCAGGTCTCCTGCATTGCAGGCAGACGCTTTAACCTCTGAGCCACCAGGGAAGTGGCTCAGAGGCCTTCCCATAGGTCATTTCAAATGGGCTAAATTTAAAATTCCCTTTAGGGCCATCCTCGTCCATAGAAAGGGTACAGGCAGAAGGGAGACTCAGATTTCTGAAGTCTCTCGGCAAGTGTCTTCTTTTTTTTTTCTTGGACGCCTTCTTTTTAGAACATGATTTGCTTTTTCCACCTTGCCTAAGGATTGGGGCCTCCAGGAAGAGTGGAGGTGGTCGTGAATACCCAGAGCTGAGAAAGCCTGTGGGGTCACCTTGGCAGTGAAAGAAGGTCTGTTATCATTCTGTAAGCTTTGGGATCTCACAGTTCTCTCTCTAAGCAGAAACTCAGATCCATCTATTCCCTTTTCAGTCCTAATAGGGAAGGCTTCTGTCCACCCTGTGAAGGTGTTCTATGAATGCCAATAGGTGTTTCCATCCCCTGCATGGGAGCATGTCCGTGTGCCAGGCTTGCCCTGCATAGGCTCCCCGATGTTGTATGGGCTGAGTGAGGGGAGAAGATACGCGGTAGCTTCTTGGGGCATGGCGGCCACAAAGCTCACAAGACCTGGTGACATTTTTTACAGCCTGGGACAGTCCCTTGCCTAGGACCACCTAAGTAACCAGTTTGGATAGGGAGTCTCACCCTAAACGGGAGGACTCGTGGCAGTGCTTAATTATTTTCCATTCCTTGCTGCAGGAATGAGAAGCTTTCTTCTTTAGTCAGCTGCCCTGAGGGCTCTCTTTTCAGCCCCTTATGTTTAGCCAGCCCACTCGAGCTCCTCCGCTGTACAGGGTGGCACTGTCAGGAAGGAGGTGCTGTCAGGCCTGAGAACTGCAGCTGTGCCCGAGTGCAGCCTTGGTGGCCTTGCTGGCCAGGGTGTCTCTCCTTGTAAGGAGGTGTGGCCCCTTTGGTGACCCTGCAAGCTCCTTTGAAAGCTAGAATGCTTCTAGGAGTTCTACAATTTCTGGTGGTGTTTTATAGGGACTCCTTTGTGAGGAATCTTCTTTCTTCCCACATGACAGCGTGCACATGTAGCAGTAGGAATCCTTACTTGGAATCAGTGCGTGTGTGTGTATATTAAATATATATTTAGAATTTTTATTTTATTTGTTTATTTTTGGCTGTACTGGGTCTTCACTGTTACGAGGGCTTTATTCTAGTTGTGGAGATTGGGCGGTAGATTCTGTTGCAGAGCACAGGCTCAGTAGTTGTGGCTCATGGGCTTAGTTGCTCTGCGGCATGTGGGATCGTCCCAGACCGGGGATGGAGTCCATATCCCCTGCATTGGCAGGTAGATTCCTATCCACTGTACCAGGGAAATCCTCCTATATTGATTCTTAATCCTTTTCCTAGCTGGAGTGCTCTGGTCCAAGGGGATCAGCTTGGCCTTTGGGTGGAAGTGTAAGAGGGTAGAACTCCAGGCTCACAGTTGTTCACAGACTGACTGTGGACATAGCCAGATGGCCTTACCCCTTTGTGTATAAAGCTGCTTGGATCAGTAAACCATTGCTTTTTTAAAGTAACTAATTCATAAAATTATTATTACTTAATTTTTATTTTATACTGGAGCATAGTTGACTTTCAACATTGTGTTAGTTTCAGGTATACAGAGTAGTGATTCAGTTATATATCTATACTTTTTCAAATTCTTTTCCCATTTAGGTTATTACAGACTATTGAGGAGAGTGCTCAGTGCTATACAGGAGGTCCTTGTTGGTTATCTTTTATTTTGTAATTTTAAATGTAGTAGTGTATATACGTCAATCCCAAATCCCAATTTATCCCTCCCCGGGCCTTTCCCCTTTGGTAACCGTAAGTTTATTTTCTAAATCTGTGAGTCTGTTTCTGTTTTATAAATCAGTTCATTTGTGTCATTTCTTTTTAAAAAAATTCTGCATTAAGTGATGTCATCTGCTGTTTATCTTTATCTGTCTGACTGACTTCACTTAGTATAATCTCCAGGTCCATCCATGTTGCTTCCAATGGCATTATATCCTTCAGGCTGAGTAATATTGCGTTGTGTGTGTATCTATCTGTCTATCTCATATCTTTATCCATGCATCTATCCATGGGCATTTAGGTTGCTTCCATGTCCTGGCTGTTGTAAACAGCACTACAGTGAATATTGGGATGCATGTATCCTTTTCAACCATGGTTTTCTCTGGATATATGCCTAGGAGTGGAATTGCTGGGTCATATGGTAGCTCTATTTTTTAAGGCCCCTCCAGGCTGTTCTCTATAGTGGCTTTACCGATTTATATTCCCAGCAACAGTATAGGCAGGGTCCCCTCTATCCACAGCCTCTCCAGTATTCATTGTCTGCAGACTTAAACAATTTTGTCCACTTATTTTATTTTGGGCTGTGCTGGGTCTTGCTTACGCACGAGTCTTTCTCTGGCTGAGGCGAGTGAGAGCTGCTCTCTGGTTGCGCGGGCTTCTCATTGCAGTGGCTTCTCTCGCTGCAGAGCACGAGCGGGAGGCGCGTGGGCCTCGGTAGTTGCGGCTCCTGGGCTCTACAGCCCAGGCTCAGTGGCTGTGGTGCGCGGCTGGGCCGCTCTGCGGCACGTGCAGCCCTCCCTGGCCAGGGACGGAACGCGTGTCTCCTGCATTGCCAGGCAGATTCTTTACCCCCGAGCCACCAGGGAAGCCTGTTTGTAGACTTTTTGATGATGGCCATTCGCATTGGTGTGAGGTGATAACTCACTGTAGTTTTGATGTGCATTTCTCTAATAATTAGTGATTTTAAAAATCTTCCCATGGTCCTCTTGGCTCTCTGTATGTCTTCTTTGGAGAAATGTCTGTATAGCTCTTCTGCCCATTTCTTAATTGGGCTGTCAGGTTTTTATTTAGTTATTTTTGACTGCACCTTGTGGCATGTGGAAGTTCCCTGACTAAGGATGGAAGTCACGCCTGCTGTGGTGGAAGCAGAGAGTCCTAACCACTGGTCCACTAGGGAAACTCATTTTTTGTTTTGTTGTGTTTTTTTAATATTGAGTTATATGAGCTGTTTATAAATTTGGGGGGTTAATCTCTTGTTGGTTGCATCATGTGTAAATATTTTCTCCCATTCTGTGGGTTGTCTTTCCCTTTGGCTTATGGTTTCCTTTGCTCTGCATGGACATCAACAGATGGTCAACACCAAAATCAGATTGATTATATTCTTTGCAGCCAAAGATGGAGAATCTCTATACAGTCAACAAAAACAAAACCAGGAGCTGACTGTGGCTCAGATCATGAACTCCTTATTACCAAATTCAGACTTAAATTGAAGAAAGTGGGGAAAACCGCTAGACCATTCAGGTATGACCTAAATCAAATCCCTTATGATTATACAGTGGAAGTGAGAAATAGATTTAAGGGCCTAGATCTGATAGATAGAGTGCCTGATGAACTATGGAATGAGGTTCGTGACATTGTACAGGAGACAGGGATCAAGACCATCCCCATGGAAAAGAAATGCAAAAAAGCAAAATGGCTGTCTGGAGAAGCCTTACAAATAGCACTGAAAAGAAGAGAGGCGAAAAGCAAAGGAGAAAAGAAAAGATATAAGCATCTGAATGCAGAGTTCCAAAGAATAGCAAGAAGAGATAAGAAAGCCTTCTTCAGCGATCAATGCAAAGAGATAGAGGAAAACAACAGAATGGGAAAGACTAGAGATCTCTTCAAGAGAATTGGAGATACCAAGGGAACATTTCATGCAAAGATGGGCTCGATAAAGGATAGAAATGGTATGGACCTAACAGAAGCAGAAGATATTAAGAAGAGGTGGCAAGAATACACAGAAGAACTGTACAGAAAAGATCTTCACGACCCAGATAATCATGAGGATGTGATCACTAATCTAGAGCCAGACATCTTGGAATGTGAAGTCAAGTGGGCCTTAGAAAGCATCACTAAGAACAAAGCTAGTGGAGGTGATGGAATTCCAGTTGAGCTGTTTCAAATCCTGGAAGATGATGCTGTGAAAGTGCTGCACTCAATATGCCAGCAAATTTGGAAAACTCAGCAGTGGCCACAGGACTGGAAAAGGTCAGTTTTCATTCCAATTCCAAAGAAAGGCAATGCCAAAGAATGCTCAAACTACCGCACAATTGCACTCATCTCACACGCTAGTAAAGTAATGCTCAAAATTCTCCAAGCCAGGCTTCAGCAATATGTGAACCGTGAACTCCCTGATGTTCAAGCTGGTTTTAGAACAGGCAGAGGAACCAGAGATCAAATTGCCAACATCCGCTGGATCATGGAAAAAGCAAGAGAGTTCCAGAAAAACATCTATTTCTGCTTTATTGACTATGCCAAAGCCTTTGACTGTGTGGATCACAATAAACTGTGGAAAATTCTGAAAGAGATGGGAATACCAGACCACCTAACCTGCCTCTTGAGAAATCTGTATGCAGGTCAGGAAGCAACAGTTAGAACTGGACATGGAACAACAGACTGGTTCCAAATAGGAAAAGGAGTACGTCAAGGCTGTATATTGTCTCCCTGCTTATTTAACTTATATGCAGAGTACATCATGAGAAACGCTGGACTGGAAGAAACACAAGCTGGAATCAAGATTGCCGGGAGAAATATCAATAACCTCAGATATGCTGATGACACCACCCTTATGGCAGAAAGTGAGGAGGAGCTAAAAAGCCTCTTGATGAAAGTGAAGGAGGAGAGCGAAAAAGTTGGCTTAAAGCTCAACATTCAGAAAACGAAGATCATGGCATCCGGTCCCATCACTTCATGGGAAATAGATGGGGAAACAGTGGAAACAGTGTCAGACTTTATTTTTTTGGGCTCCAAAATCACTGCAGATGGTGACTGCAGCCATGAAATTAAAAGACGCTTACTCCTTGGAAAGAACGTTATGACCAACCTAGATAGCATACTGAAAAGCAGAGACATTACTTTGCCAAAAAAGATCTGTCTAGTCAAGGCTATAGTTTTTCCAGTGGTCACGTATGGATGTGAGAGTTGGACTGTGAAGAAGGCTGAGCACCGAAGAATTGATGCTTTTTGAACTGTGGTGTTGGAGAAGACTCTTGAGAGTCCCTTGGACTGCAAGGAGAGCCAACCAATCCATTCTGAAGGAGATCAGCCCTGGGATGTCTTTGGAAGGAATGATGCTAAAGCTGAAACACCAGTACTTTGGCCACCTCATGCGAAGAGTTGACTCATTGGGAAAGACTCTGATGCTGGGAGGGATTGGGGGCAGGAGGAGAAGGGGACGACAGAGGATGAGATGGCTGGATGACATCACGGACTCAATGGGCGTGAGTCTGAGTGAACTCCGGGAGTTGGTGATGGACAGGGAGGCCTGGCGTGCTGCGATTTATGGGGTCACAAAGAGTCGGACACGACTGAGCGACTGAACTGAACTGAACTTGCTCTGCATAGCTTTTGAGTGATTGAGTCCCATTTGTTTATTTTTGTTTTTATTTCCATTACTCTAGGAGACCTATCAAAAGTTTATTTCTGAGTTTATTTTTGTGTATAGTGTTAAGGAATAATCTAATTTCATTCTTTTACATACAGCTGTCCAGTTTTCCCAGCACTATTTACTGAAGAGGTTGTTTTTTCTCAACTGTATAGTCTTGCCTCCTTTGTCATAGATTTATTGACCTTGGTGTGTAGGCTTATTTCTAGGATTTCTATCTTGTTCCATTGATTTATAGTTCTGATTCTGTGCTGGTGCCATACTATTGTGGTGACTATAGCTTTGTAGTGTAGTCTGAAGGCAGGGAGCCTGATTCCTCCAGCTGTTTTTCTTTCTCAAGATTGCTTTGGCTATTTGTCTCTCAGCTATATAGAGGAGAAAGGGTTTTTCTAAATCTGGGAGACCTAACGCAGAGGTAGTCCGTAATTTTTATTTTAGAGCTAGGAATGCCTCTTGGCAGTTTTCATTGCAGTTGAGAGGTTTGTGGTCACTTCCTTTTAGGGTTTCATAGAGAGGCTTTGCTATGAGCCCAAATCCTGCAAAATCCTGCCATCCCCAGAAAGGCTGTCAGTTGCCCCTTCGTTGGGAGTCGGTGGGTTACAGTGACTTCCTTTTGGTCTTCATCTGGTGGGTGAGCACGTTTCCCCGTGTACTTATCTGTTGGGTGGAGATCTGGGCCTTGTGAAGAGAGACTCAGTATCCTCATTTCCCCAGAGTCATAAGAGCTCATATATTAAGAACCGGGTTATTAAGTGCTGGACCTCACTGGGCCTCGGGTCTCTAGGGATACTGTTTTTGTTCATGGGTTCCAATGAAGCCTGATCTGGAGGCACATTCTAGCTCTTCCAGGAACCTCAGTGTTCCAGAAAGAGGGGTTTACTTGAGAAACAGTATGGGGTGAAGGGGAGACCTCCTCTAAGGGTGGCTGAGGCGGGCTTCATGGCCAAGAATAGTGGGTGGCTGCCTTCTCTGAGGGTGTCTCCAAATGGAACAATTGTCTGGAATTGAGTGAGCATCTCCCTTCTCAGCAAGGGGATGGGGCACTCAGACATGAGCAGGAACTGGTGCGCCAGGGTCAACTTTCCTAGTAAGCAGCTGAGGGGTGGTGTGAATCATTTGTCTTTGGGCTCCACCAATCCCTGTTACTATACAGGATGGGGAGATCAAGGGTCCAGGGAAATCAGTCGTCACAGAGTAGGTGGATCTGTTAATAACAACACCAAAAAAACACCCCACCTGCCACGTCAAGGGTTACCCAAGGCTCCTCCTGGGTGTCTTTTGGGAGCCAGGGCAGGTCCTGGGCCCTCAGTCCTCTCAGCCAGCATAGGTTTGGGAGCCCTGAGTCCCCTTCAGGACTGGGGGCAGTCCCACTTCCAGTGGCCCTCGGGTTTGCATATCAGGCAGAGCCCCTGTGGGTTTTTCCCATAGAGGGGGCATTTGTCCTTCCAGCGGCCCTCCTGGCTGCAGCTGTTCATTATTATTAGTTTTTAATTAATTATTTTTGGCCGCACTGGGTCTTCATTGCTTAGCCGCCTTTCTTTAGTTGCCGCGAGTGGGGGCTACTCTTCATTGCAGTGTCTGGGCTTCTCGTCCTGGTGACGTTTCTTGTTGCAGAGCATGGCCTCTAGAGCGTGCAGGCTTTCGTAGCTGTGGCGCAAGGGCCAAGTTGCCCCACGGCATGTGGGATCTCCCTGGACCGGAGACTGAGCCTGTGTCCCCTGCGTTGGCAGGTGGAATCGTAACCACTGGACCATCAGGGAAGTCCTCCTGGCTGCATTTAAAACAGATCCATTCCCAGCTGGGCAGTGGCTCTGACCCAGATTTTCTAGTTCTGCCCCCGCCATGGGCTGTCACAGGGAGGTAACCCACAGGAGAGATGGAGGCTAGGGCTGCCTCCAAGTTTGGGCCTTTCCTTGTTGTTCCTGAATCCTGATTTCCTCCTCAAGCCTCTCTCTCTCCCATTCCATAGTTTGTCTTTTCATTTTATTTCTGGCTTCCTTTGCTGTGCAAAAGCTTGTAAGTTTTATTATATCCCATTTGTTTATTTTTATTTCTATTGCCTTGAGAGATGACCTAAGAGAACACTGGTACGATCTATGTCAGAGAATGTTTTGCCTATGCTCTCTAGGAGTTTTATGGTGTCATAACTTATGTTGAAGTCTTTAAGNGCAAAATGCCATACTTCTTTCTAAGTTTGAATCAGCTACAGATATTTTGTCCTTTGCACTTAAGAAAAAAATAGAGTTGTAGCTAACATAATATTGTGTGAGTTTTTAAGGTGCACATTGTGTTAATTTCCACAATGGCTTTATCAAACACCTCTATCACATCACCTAATTATCTTCGTACCTTCTCAAATAGCATATATGTAGAGGTAATGGATATTTATTTGTACTTGAGTTGAATTAAATGATTTGTTAGTTTCTGCTGCTGCTGCCACTGCTGCTAGTTGCTTGAGTCGTGTCCAACTCTGTGGGATCTCAGAGATGGCAGTCCACCAGGCTCCCCTGTCTCCGGGATTCTCCAGGCAAGAACACTGGAGTGGGTTGCCATTTCCTTCCCCAATGCATGATAGTAAAAAGTGAAAGTGAAGTCGCTCAGTCGTGTCTGACTCTTAGCAACCCCATGGACTGCAGCCCACCAGGCTCCTCCGTCCATGGATTTTCCAGGCAAGAATACTGGAGTGGGTTGCCATTTCCTTCTTCAATGCATGAAAGTAAAAAGTGAAAGTGAAGTCGCTCAGCCGTGTCTAACTCTTAGCGACCCCATGGACTGCAGCCTACCAAGCTCTTCTGTCCATGGGATTTTCCAGGCAAGAGTACTGGAGTGGGTTGCCATTGCTTTGGTAAAGTGATTTAATTATACACACGCATATATATATTTCAGATTTTTTCCATTATTGGTTATTACAAGGTATTGAAGAATTTTCTATGTGATACAGTCGGATCTTACTGTTTAAATATTTCATATATAATAGTGTATATCTTTTAATCCAAACTCCTAATTTATCCCTTCCCCTCACCACTCCACTTCAGTAATCATAAATTTGCTTTCTATATCTGTGAGTCTGTTTCTGTTCCATAAGTAAGTTCATATCATTTTTTTAAGATTCCACATAGAAGTGATAGCTATGATATGATATTTGTATTTCTTTGTCTGTCTTACTTCACTTAGTAGGATAATTTCTAGGGATTATTTTGTTCTTTTTTATGGTTGAGTAGTATTCCACTGTATGTGTGTATATGCCACATATATAAAGAAGGCAGATCATCTTGTTCATTAATCCAGTGAGGTATACTTAGGTTGCTTCCAGGTCTTAGCAGTTCTAAAGAGTGCTTCTGTGAACATTGGCGTGCATACATCTTTTCAAATTAGTTTTTGTATTTTCTGGACATATGTCCAGGAGTAGGATTGCTGGATTATATGGTAGCTCTATTTTTTTTTTTTTAAGGAACCTCCACAATAGTCTCGATAGTGGCTGAACCAATTTACACTCCCAACAGCAATGTAGGCGAGGCAAGTTCCTCTTTTTCATACTCTCTCCAGCATTTATTATTTGTAGACTTTTTAATGATGACCATTCTGACTAGTGTGAAGATGCAATACCTCATTGTAGTTTTGATTAGCACTTCTCAAATCACAGCAATGTTGAGCATCTTTTCATGAGCTTGCTGGCCATCTATATGTCCGCTTTGGAGAAATGTTTGTTCAGGTTTTCTGTCCATTTTTGATTGCATTGTTTGCTTTTTTAAAGAAATATTGAGGCTCTCTGCTCCTGCCCATTCAACAGATAGCCATAACTTCTGTGCTGTGCCAGCCGCATCCCTGAGACAAGATAGTGAAGGTTGGAGTGAATGGATTCAGCCGCATCGGGCATCTGGTCCCCAGGGCTGCTTTTAATTCTGGCAAAGTGGACATCGTCACCATCAATGACCCCTTCATTTACCTTCACTACATGGTCTATATGTTCCAGTATGATTCCACCCATGGCAAGTTCCACAGCACAATCAAGGCAGAGAACGGGAAGCTCATCATCAATGGAAAGGTGATCACCATCTTCCAGGAGTGAGATCCTGACAACATCAAGTGGGATGATGCTGGTGCTGAGTACATGGTGGAGTTCACTGGGGTCTTCACTACTATGGAGAAGGCTGGGGCTCACTTGAAGGGTGGCGCCAAGAAGGTCATCATCTCTGCACCTTCTGCCGATGCCTCCATGTTTGTGATGGGCATGAACCACGAGAAGTATAACACCTTCAAGATTGTCAGCAATGCCTCCTGCACCACCAACTGCTTGCCCCCCACCCCCGGCCAAGGTCATCCATGACCACCTGGCGTCATGGAGGGACTTAAGACCACTGTCCAAGCCATCACTGCTATCCAGAAAAGTGTGGATGGCCTCTCCAGGAAGCTGTGGCGTGATGGCCGAGGGGCTGCCCAGAACATCATCCCTGCTTTTACCAGCGCTGCCAAGGCCAAGGGCAAGGTCATCCCTGAGCTCAATGGGAAGCTCATTGGCATGGCCTTCCATGTCCCCACCCCCAAAGTGTCCGTTGTGGATCTGATCTGCCGCCTGGAGAAACCTGCCAAATATGATGAGATCAAGAAGGTGGTGAAGCAGGCGTCAGAGGGCCCTCTCAAGGGCATTCTAGGCTACACTGAGGACCAGGGTGTCTCCTGTGACTTCAACAGTGATACTCACTCTTTTCCCTCGATGCTGGGGCTCGCATTGCCCTCAACGACCACTTTGTCAAGTGCATTTCCTGGTACAACAATGAATTCGGCTACAGCAACAGGGTGGTGGAGCTCATGGTCCACATGGCCTCCAAGGAGTAAGGTCTCCGGACCCCCAGTCCCAACAAGAGCACGAGAGGAAGAGAGAGTTCCTCAGCTGCTGGGGAGTCCTGCCTCACCTCCACCACACTGAGAATCTCCCGACTTCCACACGTTTCCATCCCCAAGGCCCTGAGGAAGGGGAGGGGCTTAGGGAGCCCTGCTTTGTCATGTACCATCAATAAAAGTACCCTATACCCAGAAAAAAAAAATTGAGATAAGTGAGCTCTTTATATATTTTAGATATTAATTTTGTTGGTTTCATGATTTGCAAACATTTTCTGCCAATGTGTAAGATATCTTTTTGTATTTTTTATGGTATCCTTTGCTGTGCAAAAGCTTATAAACTTGATTATGTCCCATTTGTTTATTTTTATTTCTTTTGCAGTGGGAGACTGGTTTAAGAAAGCACTGCTGTGATTTATGTTAGAAAATGTTTTTCTTGTGTTCTCTTCTATAGTGTCATCTTATATTTAATTCTTTCAGCTACTTTGAGTTTACTTTTGTTTATGATGTGAAGGTGTGTTCTAACTTCATTGATTTATATGTTGCTGTCCAGTTTTCCCAACTCCATTTGCCTAAGAGACTCTCTTTTCTCCATCATGTATTCTTAACTCCTTTGTCAAAGACTAATGGACTGTACATGTGCAGGTTTATTTTTGGGCTCTTTATTCCACTCCACCGATCCATATATCTGTTTTTGTTTGTTTTTTTTACCAATACTGTGCTGTTTTGATTACTGTAGCTTTGCAGCATTGCATGAAGTCTGAGAGGCTTATGCCTCTAGCTTTGTTATTTTTTCCCCCGGATTGCTTTGGCAATTCTGGGCCTTTTGTAGTTCTATGGACATTTTTGGATTATTCTATTTCTGTGAAAAACATAATGGGTACTTTGATAGGGATCATATTAAATCTGTAGATTGCTTTGGGTAGTATTGCCATTTAACAATGTTAATTCTTCCAGCCCAAGAGCATGGGATATTTTTCCATTTCTCCAAATCTGGTTTAATTTCCTTTATTAATGTATTATAGTTCTCGGTGTATTAACGTCTTTGATCAGATTTATTCCTAAGGGTTTGGTTTGTTGCAGTTTTATTTAATATTTGTTCTCATTTATTTGTTTGGCTGCACCAGATCTTAGAAGCCACACGTGGGGATCTTCAGTTGTTAATTGTGGCATGTGAACTCTTAGGTGCAGCTTGTGGGATGGATCCCATAAACCCTGACCAGGGATTGATCCTGGGCTCTCTGAGTTTGGAATGGAGCCTTAGCCACAGGACCACCAGGGAAGCCCCAGTCCAATTTTAAAAGTTACTGTTTTTTACATTATCTTTCTGATATTTTATTATTAGTAGAAAGACCAATTTCTGAGTTAATGTATCCTGCTGTTTTGCTGAATTCCTTTTAGATCTAGTAGTTTCAGTGTGGAGTCCTTAGGGTTTTCTATGCGTAGAATCATATTATCTGCATCTAGTGACACTCTTACCTCTTGCTTTCCAATTCGGATACCTTTTATTTCTATTTATTTTTTGATTGCTGTGGCTAGGACTTCCAATACTATGTTGAATAGAAGTGGTCAGAGTGGACATTCTTGACTTATTACAGATTTTAGTGGGAAAGCTTTCAGCTTTTCACTGTTTAGTATTTTGGCTGTGGGTTTGTCAGAAATGGCTTTTCTTATGTTGAGATGTATTCTGGTTATGCCCTGTTTGGTAAGACTTTTTATTTTTTTATCATGAATGGATGAGGAATTTTGTCAAATGCGTTTTCTGCATCTATTGAGATGGTCGTGTGGTTTTTGACCTTTGTAAATGTGTTGTATTACATTGATTGATTTGCAAATGTTGAACCATCCTGTGAACTTGGGATGCATCTCACTTGGTCATTATGTGTGGCCTTGCTTATGTGTTGTTGGGTTCAACTTGCTTATACTTTGTTGAGAATTTTTGTGTCTGTATTCATCGAAGATACTGGTCTGTAGTTTTCTTTTTTGGTTTTCGCCTGGTTTTGGTATCAGGTGGCTGGCTTCAGAGTGTATCTGGGAGTGTTCCCGCCTCTTCAGACTTTTGAGAGAGTTTGAGAAGAATCAGTGTAAGTTCTTTGTTTGTTTGGAAGAATTTGCCTCTTGTCCTGGAGTTTTATTTGTAGGGAGGTTTTTGTTTTTTAATTAGAGATTCTTTTTCACTTCTAGTGATTAGTCTGTCCAAAATTTCTATATATTCTTTTAGAAAATTTTATTGAAGTAAGGTTGCTTTACAGTGATATGTTATTTTTTGCTGTGTAGCAAAGTGAATCAGCCGTACATATACATGCTGCTGCTGCTGCTGCTGCTAAGTCGCTTCAGTCGTGTCCGACTCTGTGCGACCCCATAGACAGCAGCCCATCAGGCTCCCCCGTCCCTGGGATTCTCCAGGCAAGAACAATGGAGTGGGTTGCCATTTCCTTCTCCAATGCATGAAAGTGAAGTCGCTCAGTCATGCCTGACTCCTAGCGTCCCCATGGACTGCAGCCCACCAGGCTCCGTCCATGGGATTTTCCAGGCAAGAGTACTGGAGTGGGGTGCCGCTGCCTTCTCCGGTACATATACATATATCCCCTCTTTTTTGGATTTTGTTCCCATTTAGGTCACCACGTAACATTGAGTATAGATCCCATTAGCATCTATTTTGTACATAGTAGTGTATGTATGTCTGTCCCGATTTCCTAATTCATCCCACTGCCACCTTTCCCCCTTGATGTCTATAGACATCAAGACTTGTTCTCTACATCAGGACCTCTCTTTCTGCTTTGCTAATAGGTTCATCTGTACCATTTTTTTAGATTCCACATATATGTGTTAATATATGATATTTGATCTTCTCTTTCTGACTTACTTCACTGTGTATGACAGTCTGTGGGTCTATCCATGTCTCTGCAACTGGCATGATTTCATTTCTTTTTATGACTGAGTAATAATATTCCATTGTATATATGTGCCATATCAGGTTTTTAAAAATTATTATTTATTTATTTAACTCTGCTGGGTCTTAGTTGTGGCATGTAGGATATTTAGTGGTACATGTGAATTCTTGGTTGCAGCATGTGGGATCTAGTTCTGACCAGTGATTGAACCTACACCCCCTGCATTGGGAGTGTGAAACCTTAGCCACTGGACCACCAGGAAAGTCCTGCCATATCATCTTTTTATCCCTTCTTCTGTGATGGACATTTGGTTTGCCTCCATGTCTTGGTTACTGAAAATCGTGCTGCAGTGAACACTGGGGTGCATGTATTCTTTTGAATTCTGGTTTTGTTCTGGGTATGTGCCAGGAGTGGGATTGCTGGATCGTGTGGTAGTTCTATTTTCAGTTCTTTAAGGAACCTCCATACTGGACTCCGTAATGGCTGTGCCAGTTTACAGTCCCACCCACAGTGTACAAGGGTTCCCTTTTCTCCACACCCTCTCCAGCAGTCATTGTTTGTTGATTTGATGATGATTGCCATTCTGCCTGGTGTGAGGTAATACTTCATTTTAGTTTTTTTTTTTTTTGGAGAAGGGGATGACCGAGGATGAGATGGCTGGATGGCATCACGGACTTTATGGACGTCAGTCTGAGTGAACTCCGAGAGATGGTAACGAACAGCGAGGCCTGGAGTGCTGCGCATTTTATGGGGTTGCAAAGAGTCGGACATGACTGAGCGACTGAACTGAGCTGAACTGATTTTTAATTCTTTAACTCTGATTTTAGCTTAATTTTTCCTTTAATAGTTTTGTTTTGTAAAACTTTAACTTACAACATCTTCAAATCTTAAAATGTTTATCTTAAGAATATATTATCTGTGTGTCTATTTGTAGTGCTGGAAAGATATAGTAGAATAAAATGAATCTAAAAATCAGGATTCATATTACTGCTCAAAGATGATTCTTGTCCTCGTTCTGGTCTACCTTATTGTAGACCAGAATATAGGTCATTTCCCCTTGGATTTGTGCAAATAGATATTTAATCATAAAAGATCTGAGTTCAGTTCAGTTGTTCATTGTGCCCAACTCTGTGACTCTATGGACTGAAGCATGCCAGGCTTCCCTTTAGATGATTCTTGTCCTCGTTCTGGTCTACCTTATTGTAGACCAGAATATAGGTCATTTCCCCTTGGATTTGTGCAAATAGATATTTAATCATAAAAGATCTGAGTTCAGTTCAGTTGTTCATTGTGCCCAACTCTGTGACTCTATGGACTGAAGCATGCCAGGCTTCCCTTTCCATCACCAACTCCCAGAGCTTGCTCAAACTCATGTCTATCGAGTCAGTGATGCCATCCAACCATCTCATCCTCTGTCCTCCCTATCTCCTGCCTTCAGTCTTCCCCAGAACCAAGATATTTTCCAGTGAATCAGTTTTTCACATCAGGTGGCCAAAGTATTGGAGTTTCAATTTCAACATCAGTCCTTCCAATGAATATTCAGGATTAATTTTCTTTAGGATTGACTGGTTGGATCTCCTTGCAGTCCAAAGGACTGTCAAGAGTCTTCTGCAGCACCACAGTTCAAACGAATCAGTTCTTCAGTGCTCACCCTTTTTATTGTCAACCTCTCACATCTGTACATGGCTACTGGAAAAACCATAGCTTTGACTAGATGGACCTTTGTAGGCAAAGTAATGTCTCTGCTTTTTAATATGCTGTCTAGGTTGATCATAGCTTTTATTTTAAGGAACAAGTATCTTTTAATTTCATGGCTGCAGTAACCATCCACAGTGATTCTGGAGCCCCCCAAAATAAAGTCTGTCACTGTTTCATTTGTTCCCCATCTAGTTGCCATGAAGTGAAGGGACTGAATGTCATGATCTTTGCTTTTTGAATGCTGAGTTTTAAGCTAGGTTTTTCACTGTCCTCTTTCACCTTCATCAGGAGGCTCTTTAATTCCTCTCCACTTCCTGTGATAAGGGTGTTTTCATCTGCATATCTGAGGTTATTGATATTTCTTCTGGAAATCTTGATTCCAGCTTGTGCTTCATCCAACCTGGCATTTTGCATAATGTACTCTGAATGTAAATTAAATAGCAAGGTGATAATACACAGCCTTGACCTTCCCCCTTCCCAGTTTTGAGCCAGTCTGTTGTTCCATGTCCAATTCTAACTGTTGCTTCTTGATCTGAACACAGGTTTCTCAGAACGCAGGAAAGATGATCTGGTATTTCCATTTTTAAGAAGTTTCCACAGTTTTTTTTGTGAACTACACAGTCAAAGGCATTAGTATAGTCAATGAAGCAGATTCGATTTTTTTTAAATTTTCTAAATATAAATTTATTCATTTTAATTGAAGGTAAATTACTTTAAAATTTTTTTTGGAAATTCTCTAGTTTTTTTCAATGATCCAATGGAGCTTGGCAATTTGACCTCTGGATCCTCTGCCTCTTTTTTATTTTAAATCCAGCTTGTACATCTGGCAGTTCTCTGTTCACATTCTGTTATATAGAGGAGAGAAAGAGGAGTTAGTACTTTTGGAATGCTCTCTGGAAAAATTTTCATGAAGTGGAGACCGGAGATACAGGGACAGTATCCTGAGGGGAATGTGGGGTCAAGATAACACAATTTTATTAACACAAAAAACATTATAAACTTCAAAAAATATGGAGAAAATGGCAGTGTGTTTGAATAATTTGGTGTGTAATCTACTGGTGACAGCAAATTCGATGCTGCAAAAGGCAGGAGATTTTCTGAAGATTTTCTTTGGTAGGGGAAGAGAATGTATCTAGGGTACATATGGAGATATTGGCTTTCATAGGAGCAGTATTTATAGTAACAGCAGGAAGGCAGAGATTTTAATGGTAGAAGTGGTGGGTGGATTGTTATGGAGGTGGATCGCTTTGGAAAATTGCTTCTGAATTATTATGATTTCTCAGTGAGTTTGAAGCCAATGGTATCAGTTTAAAATAAAGATGGAGTTCAGTTCAGTTCAGTTAAGTTGCTCAGTCGTGTTCGACTCTTTGCAACCTTGTGAATCACAGCACGCCAGGCCTCCCTATCCATCACCAACTCCAGGAGTTCACTCAAACTCATGTCCATCAAGTTGGTGATGCCATCCAGCCTCATCTCATCCTCTGTCATCCTCTTCTCCTCCTGCCCCCAATCCCTCCCAGCATCAGAGTCTTTTCCAATGAGTCACCTCTTCACATGAGGTGGCCAAAGTATTGGAGTTTCAGCCTCAGCATCAGTCCTTCCAATGAACACCCAGGAGTGATCTCCTTTAGGATGGACTGGTGGGATTTCTTCACAGTCCAAGGGACTCTCAAGAGTTTTCGAACACCACAGTTCAAAAGAATCAATTATTCGGTGCTCAGCTTTCTTCACAGTCCAGCTCTCACATCCATTCTTTAGCTTCTTGACACAATTGCCCAAAAAATTGGCTTCCCCAGTGGCTCAGATGGTAAAGAATCTGCCTGCAATGCAGGACCCTGGGTTCGATCCCTGGGTCAGGAAGATCTCCTGGGAAGTGATAATCCACTCCAGTATTCTTACCTGAAAAATTCCATGGACAGAGGAGCTAGGTGGGCTAAAGCCCATGGGGTCACAAATAGTTGGACACAATGCGTGACTAACTTTTACACTTTTTATGGATGCTACATTCTTTGGCTTCTTGACATGTTTGCCCCAAAATTTAGGAGTGTCACACTTTATCACAAGTTAAGAGCTGATACTTAGTCTCTTACTATAAAATCAGTTCATTTCAGTTCAGTTCCTTAGTCATGTCTGACTCTCTGCGACCCCATGAATTGCAGCACACCAGGCCTCCCTGTCCATCACCAACTCCAGGAGTTTACCAAAACTCATGTTCATTGAGTCAGTGATGCCATCCAGCCATCTCATCCTCTGTCATCTCCTTCTCCTCCTGCCCCCAATNGATGGAGGAGCCTGGTGCAGGCTACTGTCCATGGGGTCACAAAGAGTCGGACACGACTGAGTGACTTCACTTACTTAGTGTCTATATGTCTATCCCAAATCTCCCAATGTACCCCACCCTGCCTTTCCCCCCTTGGTATCCATGTTTGTTCTCTATGGCTATATCTCTATTTCTGCTTTGCAAGTTCATCTGTACCATTTTTCTAGATTCCACATATGTGGGTTAATATATGATATTTGTTTTCGTCTTTCTGACTTGCTTCACCATGCATGACAGTCTCTGGGTTCATCCACGTGTCTGCAAATGACAGTTCCCCTTGCTTTTTATAACTGAATAACATTCCATTGCTTATATGGGCCATTTCATCATCTTTTTTTCTTTTAAACGTTTATTTATTTGACTGTGCTGGGTCTTAGTTGTGGCGTGCAGGATCTGTAGCTGGGGCGTGCAAATCTTAGTTGCAGCTTGTGGGATCTCGTTCCCTGACCAGGGATCAAACCCAGGCCCTCTGCACTTGGAGTGTAGAGTCTTAGCCACTGGACCACTAGGGAAGTCCCATTGCAATTTTAAAAGGTATATATATATTTCACATTACCTTTCTAGTATTTCATTGTCAGTGTAAAGAAATGCAACCAACTTCTGATTTTTAATCTTGTTTCCTGCTACTACTTTACTGAATTCTTTTATTTAGTAGTAGATCTAGTAGTTTTCGTGTGGAGTCCTTAGAACTTTCTATATGTGGTATCAAGTCACCTGCATCTAGTGACAGTCTTACCCTTGGCTTTTCAGTTTGGAAAGCATTTATTTCTTTTTATTGTCTGACTGCTGTGTCTAAGAGTTCCAGTGCTATGCTGTATAGCAGTGGTGAGAGTGGACATCCTTGTCTTGTTCCAGGTTTTAGCAGGAAGGTTCTCAGCTTCTCATCATTTAGTATTATTTTGGCTGTGGGTTTGTCAGAAATGGCTTCTCTTATGTTGAGATGTGTTCCCTCTATATCCACTTTGCTAATAGTTTTTTTTTTTTTTTTATGAATGGATGTTAAATTTTGTCCAATACTTTTTCTGCATCTATTGAGATGGTCATGTGGTTTTTGATATTTGTTAATGTGGGGTATTACATTGATTTATGTATGTTGAACTGTGCTTATGAACTTGGGATAAATCCCATTTAGTTGTGGAGTGTGATCTTTTTCCTGTGTTGTTGGATTCGGTTTGCTATCATCTTGCTGTGAATTTTTGCATCTATGTTCATCAAAGATATTGGCCTCTAATTTTCTTTTTTGGTGATACCTTTGTCTGGTCTTGGTATCAGTGTGTTGGTGGCTTCATAGCGGGTATTTAGGAGTATTCTCTCCGCTTCAGTCTTTTGGGAGAGTTTGAGAACTGGTGTAATTCTTTGTACGTATGGTAGAATTTGCCTATGAAACCATCTGGTCCTGGGCTTTTGTCTGTAGGAAGTTTTTTGTTTTTTTTAAATTACAGATTATATTTCACTTATAGTGATTGGCCTGTCCAAATTATCTTTTTTTTTTTTTTTAACTTTTATTGCAGTATAGTTGCTTGACAATGTTGTTAGTTTCTGCGGTACATCAGGGCGAATCAGCTGTGTATATGTACATGTATCCTCTCTTTTCTGGATTTCTTTCCCATTTCGGTCACCAGAGAGCATTGAGTGCAGTTCCTGCGCTATGCGGGGCATTCTTGTTAGTTATCTATTTTATACATAGTGCTGTGTGTATATCTGTCTCAATCTTCCAGTGCATCCCACCCCTCCTTTTCCCGCTTGGTGTCCATATGTTTGTTCTCTACATCTGTATCTCTATTTCTGCTCTGCAAATAGGTCTATCTGTACCATTTCCCTAGATTCCACATATACAGGTTAATTTATGATGGTTTTTTTTTTCTCTCTTTCTGACTCACTTCACCATGTATGACAGTCTCTAGGTCCATCCACACCTCTGGAAATGGCACCGTTTTTGTTCCTTTTTATGGCTAAGTAATATTCAGTGGACATGGGTTTGGGTGGACTCCAGGAGTTGGTGATGGACAGGGAGGCCTGGCGTGCTGCCGGTTCTTGGGGTCGCAGAGAGTCGGACACGACTGAGCGACTGAACTGAACTGAGTGTTCCCTTGTATGTATGTGCCATACCTTCTTTTATAAAAAATGTTTATTTACTTATTTGACTGTGCCAGGTCTTCTTGAGGCGTGCAGGATCGGTAGTTGTGGCAGGCGGGATCTGTAGTCAGGGCGTGTGAGCACTTAGATGTAGCATGGGGAATTTAGTTCCCTGGCCAGTGTTCAGACAGAGGCCCCTTGCACTGGGAGTGTGGAACCTTAGTCACTGGACCACCAGGGAAGTCCTACCATGTCTTTTTAAAATCCACTCCTTGTTTTTTTTTTTAGGAAATAATTTAAATTTTTTGTTTATTTTTTGTTTGCACTGAGTCTTCATTGTAGGGCACAGGCTTCTCAGACTGCAGGCGCATGAGCTTCAGTACTTGTAGCAGGCGGCTCAGTAGTTGTTATGTGTGGGTTTGGTACTTGTGGTGCACAGGCTTAGTTGTTCTGTGGCATGTGGAATCTTCCCAGAGCAGGGATCAAACCAGTGTCCCCTGCACTGGCAAACAGGGAAATCCTCCATTCCCCTGTTGATGTACAGTTAGATTATTTCCATGTCCTGGCTATTTTAAATGGTGCTGCAATGAACATTGGGGTGCATCTATCTTTTTGAATTATGGTTTTCTCTGTGTGTAGGCCCAGGAGTGAGATTGCGCATTCATACTGTAGTTCTATTTTTAGTTTTTTTAAGGAACCTCCATCCTTTTCTCCCTAGTTGCTCTGCCAATTTATATTGCCATCAGCAGTATAGTAGGGTTCCCCTTTCTCCACACCCTTTCCAGAATTTTTTGTGTGTAGACTTTTTGATGAGGCCATTCTGATTGGTGTGAGGTGATATCTCATTATAGTTTTGATTTGCATTTCTCTAATAATTAGCAGTCCATCCTAAAGGAGATCAGTCCTGGGTGTTCTTTGGAAGGACTGATGCTAAAGCTGAAACTCCAATACTTTGGCCACCTCGTGCGAAGAGTTGACTCATTGGAAAAGACTCTGATGCTGGGAGGGATTGGGGGCAGGAGAAGGGGACGACAGAGGATGAGATGGCTGGATGGCATCACCGACTCGATGGACATGGGTTTGGATGGAGTCCGAGAGTTGGTGATGGACAGGGAGGCCTGGCGTGCTACGGTTCATGGGGTCACAAAGAGCTGGACATGACTGAATGACTGAACTGAACTGAACTGAATAATTAGCAGTGTTAAGCATCTTTTCACGTCCCACTTGGGTACCTGTACGTCTTCTTTGAAGAAATGTGTGTATGGGTCTGCCCGATTTTTGATTGGTTTGTTTGGGGTTTTTTGGCCACACCTTGTGGCACGCAGAACTTCCATATCCCATGCACCCTGAAGAATCTTAACCACTGGACCACCGTGGAAAATCGTTTGTCTGTTTGTTGTTTTTTATATTGAGTTACATGAGCTGTTTGTAGATTTGGGGGGCCAATCTCTTGTTTGGAATCATTTGCAGATATTGTCTCCAATTCTGTGGGTTGTCTGTTTAATGGTTTCCTTTGGTGTGCAAAAGCTTTTTGAGTTTAATTGATTCTCATTTAATTTTGTTTTTATTTCCATTACCGTAGGAGAGGGATCAAAAGATTTTGTGTATGATGTTAAAAGGAGGTTCTAATTTCATTCTTTTACATGTAGCTGTCCATTTTCCCCAGCAACGTTTATTGAAGAACCTGCTTTTCTCCGTTGATATGTTTGTTTCATTTGTTGTATGTTGGCTGACTGTAGGTATATGGGTTTATTTCTTGGCTTTCTGTCCTGTTCCATTGATTTATGTTTCTGTTTTTGTGCTGGTGGCATACTGCCTTGATTACTGTAGTTTGTAGTACAGTCTGAAGGCAGGGTGCCTGATTCCTCCAGCTTTGTGTTTCTTTCTCAAGATTGCTTTCGCTATTTGTCTCTCAGCTAAATAGAGGAGAAAGGGTTTTTCTGTTTGGGAGACCTAACATAGAGGTGGTCCATAACTTTTATTTTAGAGCTAGGAACACCTGTTGGCTGTTTTCATCACAGTTGAGGGCTTTGTGGTCACTTTCTTTTAGGGCTTCATAAAGAGGCTTTGCTATGAGCCCAAATCCTGCAGAATTCTGCTATCCCCAGAAAGGTCCTCAGTTACCTCTTTGTTGGGGTCGGGGGTGGGTGTTGGAGGGTTGCAGTGACTTCCTTTTGGTCCTCATCTGGTGGATGAGCACATTTCCCTCATACTTAATCTGTTGTATGGAAATCTGGGCCTTGTGAGGAGAGACGCAGTATCCTGTTCACCTAGGAAGTGGAGGACCTGAGTGGTGGTATCATCTGAATCTTCCCTAATGGGACCGGAAATTAGGAGGTCGTCCACATCGTATAAGAGAGACCCCTTACCAGCCGGTGAGTGCTATCCCTGTAGCCTTAGACCAGCAGAGTCCAGGTTAGCTGGGAAGTTAATGAGCATCGGATCTGTTCACTCAAAGGCAAAAAGATAGATACTGGGAGTCTGAGTGCAGAGGAATGCAAAAGGTGTCCTTTAGGTATAGCAGTGTAAACAGTTTGCATTTTCTGAAACTTAGGGGTATGATTGTATGGATTAGGGACTAATAAGTGAACTGGGACCACTGCCTCATTAACTACCTTCAGGTCTTGAACAAGCCTGTACTCTCCACTTTGCAGGCAAAAGCAGGGGTATTAGGTTGGTACAAGAGTAATTGTGGTTTTGGACCTTGAATTTTAAATCAGGCTCAAACACATCTATATTAATCAAAACAGAAACCATTATAATCAACACACTTTTGCCAATGAGAAGTAAATTTGTTTATTCTTTTAATATAAAAATCCCTGCTTCAGGATTTGATGAACTCTTGGAAACCATTTTCTACCTCCTTCTGGTTGTGACAGCGTTTTTCCTGAAAAAAGTTGCCAAGATGCTTGAAGAAGTGGTAGTCGGTTGGTGAGAGGTCAGATAAAAATTTGCTCACCTTCTGAAGCATTGGTTGTACAACATATGATTGGGCGTTGCATGGAGAAGAATTGGGCCCTTTCTGTTGACCAATGCCAGCTGGAGGTGTTGTAGTTTTTGGTGCATCTCAGTGGTTTGCTGAGAATACTTCTCAGATGTAAGGGTTCGCTGAGATTCAGAAAGCTCTAGTGGATCAGACAGGCAGCAGACCACCAAACAAAGATCATGACCATTTTTTTGGTGGAAGTTTAGCTTTGAGAAGTGCTTTAGAGCTGCTTCTCAGTCCAGTCACTGAGCTGGTCGTCACTGGTTGTCATATAAAACCCACTTTTCATCACACGTCACAATCTGCTCGAGAAACAGTTCATTGTTGCGTAGAATAAAAGGAGACAGCACCTCAAAATGACTTTTTTTGGTTTGCTGTCAGCTCATGGGGGCTTCCCACATGATGCTAGTGGTAAAGAACCTGTCTGCTAATGCAGGAGATTTAAGAGCTGCAGGCTCAATCCCTGGGTCAGGAAGATCCCCTGGAGAAGGGCTCGGCAACCCACTTCAGTGTTCGTACCTGGAGAATCCCGTGGACAGAGGGCCTGACGGGCTGTAGGCCATCGGCTCGCAGAGTCGGGCTTAGCACACAGGTCAGCTCACGAGGCAGCCACTTACTGAGCTTTTCCTTCTTTCCAATCGGCCTCAAACACCAAGTGACCGAAGAATGGTTGGCACTGAGTTCTTGGCAGCTTCTTGTGTAGCTGTAAGAAGATCAGCTTCGATGGTTGCTCTCGGTTGGTTGATGTCAGTTTCCGATGGCTCCCCGTGAAGCTCCCCGTCTTTAAGGCTCTCCTTTGCAAACTTCCTGAGCCACCACTGCAGTTCCCGGGCCAAACGCGTTGTTGATGTTGTCAGTGATCTCTGCTGCGTTTACAACCCATTTTGAACTAGAATAAGAAAATCGCTCAAATTTACTTTTTGTCTAGCATTATTTCCCTAGTCTAAAATATAAAATAAACAGCAAAAAGAACATAAAGCGAGAAATGCATGTTAAAATGATATATAACATAATGGCATCTATTTAAGAATGTATTCCAATATCAAATGGCAAATTTCAACCATGCGAAAACTGAAATTACATTTGTGCCAACATAACATTACACATAAATTGGCCGGGTTGTAAAAGCCCATATTTTAAGAACTGGGTTATTATATGCTGAACCTCATTGGGCCTCAGGTCTCAAGGGCTACTGTGTTTTCTGTGGGTCATCAGCATTGGGTTTCAGGGAAACCTGACCTAAAGGCACATTATAGCCCTTTCAGGAACCTCAGTGTCCCAGACAGAGGGGTTTATCTGAGAAACACTACGGGGTGAAGGGGAGACCTTCTCTGAGGGTGACTGGGGTGGGCTCCATGGCCAAGAGCAGTGCTTTCTCCTTGTGGGTGCCTCTGGCGGGTGGAATCTCCAAATTGAACTCTCGCCTGGAATTGAGTGAACAGCTCCCTTCTCAGCAAGGGGATGGGGCACTCGGCATGAGCAGGAACTGGTGTGCTATCAAGCATGAGCAGCTAAGGTAAACTTTCCTAGAAAGCAGCTGAGGGGTGTGTGTGAGAATCGCTTGGCTTTGGGCTTCTCGATCCTCATTACTGGACAGGTGGGGAGGACAAGGATCCAGGGGAGAAAGTCATCACAGAGTAGGTGGATCTATTAATAACAAAAACCAACTTTCCCACTTGCTATGGTAAGGGTTGCCCGAGGCTCCTCCCGGGAAATGACCAGGTGTCTTTTGGGGGCCACGGATGGTCCTGGACCGCGTCAGGCTTCAGTCCTCTCTGCCAGCATCGGTTGGGGAGACCCAAGCCCCTTTCAGGATGAGGGCAACCCCGCTTGCAGTGGTTCTCTGGTTTGCATGTCAGGCAGGGTCCCCAGTGGACGTTTTCCATGCAGGAGGCATTTGTCCTTCCGACAGGCCTCCTTGCTTTATTTAAAACAAGTCCATTCCCAGCTGGGCAGTGGCTCTGATCTAGATTTTCTAGTCTTGCCCTCACCATGGGCTGTCACAAGGGGGGTAACCCCGAGGAGGGGCGGAGGCCAAGGCTGCTGCTGAGATTGTGCCACTCATTGTTGTCTCTGAATCCTCTTTGCCTCCTCAAGCCTATCTCTATTGTTGGATACTACAGAGGCCATGACCAATAGCTTATTCATGGGGATTTGGGGCCTCACAGCTGCCTTCTTTAATTTTTTCCCATTGCCTTGGGCAGATTGAGTGATAAAATAGGTGTTTACTAGGACTTGCCCTTTGGGGATTGTCAGCATTAATATTGGTATAATTTTTTAAATCAATATCATTTTTATTGAAGTATAGTTGACTTACAATGTCATGTTAATTTCTGATGTACAGCAGTGATTCAGTTATGTGTGTGTGTGTGTGTACACACACACACACACACACACATCCTTTTTAAAATATTCTTTTCCAACATAGATTATTCCACAGGATTGGATATAGTCCCCTGTGCTGTACAATAGGACTTTGTCGTTGTTACTGTTTAGTCGCTAATATGTGTCCAGTTTTCTGAGATCCCATGGACTGTATATATAGCCCACCAGGCTCCTCTGTCTGGGATTTCCCAGGCAAGAATACAGAAATGAATCATCATTTCCTTCTCCAGGGGATCTTCTGACCTAGGGATTGAACCCATGTCACCTGCTTTTATCATATATATATATATAATAGCTTGCATCTACTAACCCCAAACTCCCAGTCCATTCCTCTCCATTCCCCCTCCTTGGCACCCACACCTCTGATTTCTATGTCCAGGAGTCTGTTTCTCTTCAGGAGATAGGTTCATTTGTGCCATGTGTTAGGTTAAGCATATAAGTGATGTGTGTTTGTCTCTCTCTCTCTGACTCAGTGTGATAATCTCTAGTTGCATCCGGTTGCTGCAGATGGTCTCACAGTGTTCCTTTTTATGGCTAACACTCCACTGTATCCCTGTGGCACATCTTTCTTGTCCATTCATCTGTGGATGGACTTTCAGGTCGTTTCTATGTCTTGGTTCTTGTGAACAGTGCTGCCATGAACACAGGGGTGCATGGATCTTTTTAAAAAATTCTTCTTCTACAAGAAGACCTGAAAATAACAACAGTGAAATATTTTCAAATTTTTGTTTTTATTTGTTTGCTTATTTTAGGCTGTGCTGGGTCTTTGTTGTCGCGCAAAGGCTTTCTCTGTCTATGGCGCTGGGGCTTCTCACGGCGGTGGCGTCTGTTGTGGAGTACAGGCTTAGTTGCCCTGCAGCATGTGGGATCTTCCCAGACAAAGGATAGAACCTGTGTGTCCCCTGCCATCGGCAGGCGGATTCTTAACCACTGACAATCAGGGAAGTCCAACAGTGAAATATCGAAAGTAGAATGTTGATGTGGGAAATGGAATCACATGTTTCATCCCGAGGTACATGACCAGGGAACACAGCGCACCTGTGAGTCTGCCTTGTGTGACCCTGTTTATTGAGGTTCATAGACAGGGAAACTGCCCAGTTAGAAGCCCAGGAAGTGGCCTTGGCAGGCTCACGTCGAGATATTCTGGGTCTTGCCGGTATTTTTCTGTCGCTCAGGTTGGTGGTTGCAAGTGGGTCCATGGAGCAATACAGTGGCTATGTCTGTGAGTGAATGTATGTGGGTTTTTTTTTTAATTATTCATTTATTTTGGCTGCCCTGGGCCTCCGTTCCTGCCACGCTTTGCTCTAGTTGCGGTGAGCTGGGAGCTACTCTCCAGTCGTCCTATGTGGGCTTCTCGTTGCCGTGACGACTCTAATTGCGGAGCATTGGCCTAGCGCACGCGAGCGTTATTAGTTGCAGTTCCTGGGCTTTAGAGCAGAGGCTCAGCAGTTGTGGCCCACAGGCTTAGTTGCTCCGTGGTATGTGGGATCCTCCTGGACCGGGGAGCGAACCCATGTCTCCTGAATCGGCTGGTGGACTCTTCACCACTGAGCTACCAGGGAGCCCCATGCATGTATCTTTTGAATGATAGTTTTCTCCAAGTATATACCCCAGTGTGGGATTGGATTGCTGGATCATATGGTGATTTTATTTTTAATTTTCTGAAGAACCTGCATACTGTTTTCCATAGGAGCAACACCAGCTTACATTCCCAACAGTGTAAGAGGCTGCCCTTTTCTCCACGTCCTCTCCAGCATTTATTGTTTGTAGGCTTTTTGATGACCGGTGCCTGGGCATACTTTGTTGTAGTTTTGATTTGCATATCTCTAATGATTAATGATGTCGAGCATCTTTTCATGTACCTGTTGGCCATCTGTATTTAGTCTTTGGAGAAATGTCTATTTCGGTTCTTTGTGCGTTATTCCATTGGTTTGCTTTTGTGGTGGTGGTGTTGAGTTGTATGAGCTGCTCATATATTTTGGAAATTAAGCCCTTGTCAGTCATAGCATCTGCACATATTTTCTCCCATCCCGTAGTCTGTCTTTTTATTTATGGCTTCCTCTGCTGTGCGAAAGCTCCTACGTTTTATTAGGTCCCACTTGTTTATTTTTGTTTTTATGTCTATTGTCTTGGGAAACTGACATAAGAAAACATTGCTACGATTTATGTTGGAGAATGTTTTGCCTATGCTCTCTTCTCTGTCTTATAATGTCATGTCTTTTGAAGTCTTTAAGTTAATTTGAGTTTATTTGGGGGCATAATGTGAAGGTATGTTCTGACTTCACTGATTTCCATGCAGCTGCCCACCTATCCCAGCAGCACTTGCTGAAGAGACTCTCTTTTCCATGGTATATTCTTGCCTCCTTTGTCGAAGTCTAATTGGCCGTGGGTGTGTGGTTCATTTCTGGGCTCTCTTCTGTTCTGTTGCTCACTGTGTCTGTTTTTGTACCAACACCACACTGTTTGATTACTATCGCTTTGTAGCATTGTCTGAAGTCTGTGAGAGTTAGACCTCCTGCTCTGTTCTTTTTCCTGACAATTTTTTTGACGCTGACTTGACAATTCTGGGTCTTCTTTGGTTCCATATAAATGTTTGTATTGTCTGTTCTAGTTCCGTGAAAAATTTCATGAGTAATTTGTAGGGATCGCATTCGGTCCATAGAGTGCTTTGGATAGTGTTGCCATTTGCCAGTATGAATTCTTGCAGTCCAAGAACACAGGCTGTCTTCCCATCTGTTTGACTCCACTTTAATTTCCTTTGTTAATGTTTTATAGTTCTCAGTGTGTAGGTCTTTCACCTCCTTGGTCAGATTTATTCCCAAGGGTTTGTTCAAGTGTTTGTTTTGGTGCAACATTATCTAATCTTTACTTTCTTTCGTTTATTGATTTGTCTGTGCTGGATCTTAGCTGCAGCATGAAGGGTCTTTTAGTTGCAGCGTGTGAACTCTTGGTTGGCAGATTGTTGAATCTAGCTCCCTGACCAGGGTTTGAGCCTGAACCTCCTGTGTTTGGAGTGCAGAGCCTTAGCCACTGGACCACCAAGTAAATCCCGCTGCAATTTTAAAAGGCATTGTTTTTTTTATATTAACTTACTGAGATTTCATTGTCAGTGTAAAAAATGCAACCAGTTTCTGAATGTTAATCTTATATCCTGCTGCTTTGCTGAATTCCTTTATTAGATCGAGTAGTTTTAGTGTGGAGTCCTTAGGGCTTTCTATATATAGTATCATGTTATATGCATCCGTGACAGTTTCATCTCTTGCTTTTCGATTCGGAAAGCTGAACCTTGTATTTCTTTTTATTGTCTGATTGCCGTGGCTAGGACTTCCGATACTCTGCTGAATACAAGTGGTGTGAGTAGACATGCTTGTCTTGTTTCAGATTTTAGCGGGAAAAGTTCTCAGCTGTTCAGCCCTGAGTGTTATTTTGGCTATGGGCTTGTCAGAAACGTCTTTTCTTATGGTGAGGTATGTTCCCTCTATAGCCAGTTTGGTAAGAGTTTTTGTGGTGAATGGATGTTGCGTTTAGTCGAATGCTTTTTCTGCATCTATTGAGATGATCATGTGGTTTCTTACTTTCGTTAATGTGGTGTATTACATTGATTATGGAACTATGCTTGTTGAACTTGGGATTAATCCCACTTGGTCATGGTGTATGATTGCTTTTATGTGTGGTTGGATTTGGTTTGGTAATATTTTGCTGAGAATTTTTGCATCTATATTCATCAAAGATACTGGCCTGTAGTTTTCTCTTTTGGTGGTATTTTTTGTTCGGTTTCGGTATCAGGTGGCGTCATTGAATGTATTTGGGAGTGTTGCCTCCTCTTGTTTTTTTGGGAGCGTTTGAGAATTGGTATAAGTTCTTTTTGTGTTTCGTGGAATTCTCCCGTGAAGCCATCTGGTCCTGGACTTTTGTTTATAGGGTTGTTTTTTTTTTTTTAATTACAGATTCTGTTTCACTTCTGGTAATCAGTCTGTTGAAATTATCTATTTATGCTTTTTTAAAAATTTTATTGGGTATAGTTGCTTTACAGTGTTATGTTATTTTCTGCTGTACACCAGTTAATCAGCCATACATATACACTTATCCCCTCATTTTGGATTTCCTTCCCATTTAAGACACCACACAGCATTGAGTAGAGTTCTCATTTGCTATCTATTTTATACATAATAATGTGTGTATGTCTATCTCAATTCCCTTATTCATTCCACATCCCTCCACTTCCGCTTAGGAGTCCACACATTTGTTCTCTGCATCCGTATCTCTGTTTCTGCCTTTCTGCTTTGGAAGTAGGTTCATCTGTACCATTTTCCTAGATGCTACATACATGCCTAAATATATGCTATGTGTTTTTCTCACTTACTTCACTGTGTATGACAGTCTGTAGATCCATCTACATCTTGGCAAATGGCATGATTTTGTTCCCTTTATGGCTGTGTAATACTCCCTGTATATGTGCCATATATATATATATATATATTTTAGTGTTTATTTATTTGGCTCTGCCTGGTCTTGTTATGGCATCTGGGATCTTTACCAGCAGCGTGCAAGCTCTCGTTTGAGCATGTGGAAGCTAGTTCTCTGACCAGGTATCGATCTTAGACTCCCTGCATGGGGAGCGTGAAGCCTTAGCGATTGGACCAATCCTGCCATATCTTTTCATCCATCCCTCTGTGGATGTGCATTTAGATGGTGTCCATATCCTGGCTGTTGTATGTAGTGCTGCAGTGGACACTGGGGTGCTTGTATCATCTTGAATTATGGTTTTTGTCTGAGTATGTGCCCAGGAGTGGGATTGCTGCGTCATATGGTAGTTTTTAGTTTTTAAAGGAACCTACTTACTGTTCTCCATAGTGGCTGTGATAATTCACATTCCCACCAGTAATGTAAGAGGGTGCCCTTATCTGCACATCCTCCCCTGCATTTATTTTTTGCAGACCTTTTGATGATGGCCGTTCTGACTGCTGTGAGGAGATACCTTATTGTATCACTGGAGAAATTGCATTTCTTTAATAATTAGTGATGCTGAGCATCTTTGCATGCCTATTGTTGTTCAGCTGCCCAGTTGTGTCTGACTCTCTGTGACCCCATGGACTGCAGCACGCCAGGCTTCCCTGTCCTTCATCATCTCCCGGAGCTTGCTCAAACTCGTGTCCCTCGAGTCACTGATGCCATCCAACCGTCTTGTCCTCCGTCCTCCCCTTCGCCACCTGACTTCAGTCTTTCCCAGCATCAGGGTCTTTTCCAGTGAGTCAGCACTTCGCATCAGGTGGCCAAAGTATTGGAGGTTCAGCTTCAGCATCGGTCCTTCTAATGAATATTCAGGATTCATTTCCTTTAGGATTGACTGGTTTGATCTCCTTGCAGTCCAAGGGACTCTCTTGAGAGTCTTCTCAAGAACTCTTCTCAAGAGTTCAAAAGCATCAATTATTTGGCATTCAGCCTTCTTTATGGTCTAACTCTCATATCCATACATGACTACTAGAAAAACCATACATAGCTTTGACTATATGGACCTTTGTTGGCAAAGTAATGTCTCTGTTTTTTAATAAGCTGTCTAGGTTTGTAATAGTTTTTCTTTCAAGGAGCAAGCATCTTTCAGTTTCTTGGCTGTAGTCACCATCTACAGTGATTTTGGAGCCCAAGAAAATTAAGCCTGTTACTGTTTCCATTTTTTCCCCATCTATTTGTCATGAAGTGGTGGGACCAGATATCATGATCTTCGTTTTTTGAGTGTTTAGCTTTAAGCCGGCTGTTTCACTCTCCTCTTTCACTTTCATCAAGAGGCTGTTTGGTTCCTCTTCACTTTCTGCCATAAGGGTGGTGTTATCTCCCTATCTGAGGTTATTGATATTTGTCCCCACAATCTTGATTCCAGCTTGTGCTTCCTCCAGCCCAATGTTTCTCATGATGTACTCTGCATATGAGTTAAATAAGCAGGGTGACAATACACAGCCTTGATATACTCCTTTTCCTATTTGGAACCAGTCTGTTGTTCCATGTCCAGTTCTAACTGTTGCTTCCTGACCTGCGTACAGGTTTCTCAAGAGGCAGGTCAGGTGGTCTCGTATTCCCATCTCTTTCTGAATTTTCCACAGTTTGTTGTGATCCACACAGTCAAAGGCTTTAGTATTGTCAAAAAGCAGAAGTAGATGTTCTTCTAGAATTCTCCTGCTTTTTCTATGATCCAGCAGATGTTGGCAATTTGATATCTGGTTGCTCTGCCTTTTCTAAATCCATCTTGAACATCTGGAAGTTCTCAATTCACATACTGTTGAAGCCTAGCTTGGACAATTTTGAGCATTACTTTGTTAGCATGTGAAGTGAAGTGAAGTCGCTCAGTCGTGTCTGACTCTTTGTGACCCCGTGGACTGTAGCCTACCAGGCTCCTCCCTCTATGGGATTCTCCAGGCAGGAGTACTGGAGTGGGTTGCTCTTTCCTTCTCCAGGGGATCTTCCCAACCCAGGGATTGAACCTGGGCCTCCTGCATTCCAGGCAGACGCTTTAACCTCTGAGCCACCAGGGAAGCCTGTGAGATGAGTGCAATTGTGTGGTAGGGTGAACATTCTTTGGTATTGCCTCTCTTTGGGATTGCAATGAAAATTGATCTTTTCCAGTCCTGTGGCCGCTGCTGAGTTTTCCAGATTTGCTGGCATATTGAGTGTAGCACTTTAGCAGCAGCATCTTTTAGGATTTGAAATAGCTCAGCTGGAGTTGCATCACCTTCACTAGCTTTGTTTGTAGTGACTTTGCATTCCAGCATGTCTGGCTCTAGGTGAGTGATCACACCATCTTGATTATCTGGGTCATGAAGATCTTTTTTGTGCAGTTCTTCTGTGTATTCTTGCCACCTCTTCTTAATATCTTCTGTTTCTGTTAGGTCCATCCATTTCTGTCCTTTATTGAGCCCATCTTTGCATGAAATGTTCCCTTGGTATCTCTAAGTTTCTTGAAGAGATCTCTAGTCTTTCCCATTCTGTTGTTTTCCTCTGTTTCTTTGCACTGATCACTGAGGAAGGCTTTCTTATCTCTCCTTGCTGTTCTTTGGAACTCTGCATTCGGATGGATATATCTCTCTTTTTCTCCTTTGCTTTCATTTCTCCTCTTTTCTTAGCTATTTGTAAGGCCTCCTCAGACAACCATTTTGCCTTTTTGCATTTCTTTTTCTTGGGAATGGTCTTGATCACCAGCTCCTGTACAATGTCACAGACCTCTGTCCATGGTTCTTCAGGCACTCTGTCTGTCCGATCTAATCCCTGGAATCTATTTGTCACTTCCACTGTATAATCGTAAGGGATTTGATTTAGGTCATACCTGAATGGTCTAGTGGTTTTCCCTACTGTCTTCAATTTACGTCTGAATTTGTCAATAAGGAGTTCATGATCGGAGCACAGTCAGCTCCCGGTCTTGTTTTTGCTGACTGTGTAGAGCTTCTTCATCTTCAACTGCAAAGAATATAATCAGTCTGATTTCGGTGTTGACCATCTGGTGATGTCCATGTGTAGAGTCTTCTCTTGTGTGGTTGAAAGAGAGTGTTTGCTATGAGCAGTGAATTTTCTTGGCAGAACTGTTTTAGCTTTTGCCCTGCTTCATTTTGTACTCTAAGGCCAAGCTTGCCTGTTACTCCAAGTATCTCTTGACCTCCTACTTTTGTATTCCAGTCCCCTATGATGAAAAAGGGCATCTTTTTTTGGTGTTAGTTCTAGAAGGTCTTGAGGGTCTTCATAGAACCATTCAACTTCAGCTTCTTCAGCATTAGTGGTTGGGACATAGACTTGGATTGCTGTGATACTGAATGGTTTGCCTTGGAAACAAACTGAGATCATTCTGTCATTTTTGAGATTGCACCCAAGTACTGCATTTCAGACTCTTTTGTTGACTGTGAAGGCTACTCCATTTCTTCTACGGGATTTTTGCCCACAATAGTAGATATAGTGGTCATCTGAATTAAATTCACCTATTTCAGTCCATTTTAGTTCACTGATTCTTAAAATGTCTCTATTCACTCTTGCCATCTCCTGTTTGACCACTTCGAATTTTCCTTGATTCATGGACCTAACATTCTAGGTCCCCGTGCTATATTGCTCTTTACAGCACTGGGCTTGACTTTCACCGCCAGACACATCCACAACTGGCCATGGTTTCCGCTTTGGCTCAACGTCTTCATTCCTTCTGGAGTTACTTCTCCGCTCTTTTCCAGTAGCATATTTCTTTGTTGACCCATTTGTTCATGCCTGTTGGCCATCTGTATGTCTTCTCTGGAGACATCTGTTTAATTAAAAATGCTTCGCACCCACTTTTTGGATTGGATTGTTTGTTTTAAGTTTTGTTTATTTGTGGCCGCACTGGGTCTGTTGCTGTGCACTGGCTTTCTCAAGTTGTGATGAGCTGGGGCTGCTCTCTAGTTGTGGTGCTAAGGCTTCTCACCGGGGCGGCTTTTTGCAGAGCACAGGCTCTGGGCACGTGGATTTCAGTAGCTGTGGCACGTGGCTCAGTATTTCGACTTGCGGGCTCTGGAGCCCAGGCTCAGTAGCTGTGGTGCCCAGGCTCAGTTGATCTGCAGCATGTGGATCTTCTGGGGCCAGGGATGGAACCTGTGTCCCCTGCATCGCAGGGCTGATTCTTACCCACTGGACCACCGGGGAAGCTCCAGCTCTTGGTTTTACTGATTTTTTCCTATTGGCTTTTGATCTGTATTTTATTTACTTTCTCCCTGATCTTTATTCTTTCCTTCCTTATGCTGACCTTAGGTTTTGCTCTTCTTCTTTTTCTAATTGTTTTAGTCGGCAGGTTAGGTTGCTTAGTTGAGACTTTTCATGTTTGTTTTTTTGAGGAAGGCCTGTATCACTTTGAACCTCCCTCTAGGAACTGCTTTTGCTGCATCCCTTAGATTTTGTATGGTTGTGTTATCATTGTTGTTTGTCTCAAGGCATTCTCTTTTTCAACTTTTTATTTTGTGTTGGGATATAGCTGGAGAAGGAAATGGCAGCCCACTCCAGTGTTCTTGCCTGGAGAATCCCAGGGACGGGGGAGCCTGGTGGGCTGCCGTCTGTGGGGTTGCACAGAGTCGGACATGACTGAAGCGACTTAGCAGCAGCATAGCTGATTAACAATGTTTTGATAGTTTCAAGTGAACAGGGAAGGAGCTCATCCATACATATACATGTATCTATTCTCCCCCAAACTCCCCTTCCATCCAAGCTGCCACGTAACATTGAGCAGAGTTCCATGTGCTGCACAGTAGGTCTTTGTTCTTATCCATTTTAAATATAGCAGTGTGTACATGTCCACCCCAAACTTCCTAACTATCCCTTCCCCTATCCTTCTCCCTGGCAACCATAAGTTCATTCTTTAAGTTGGTGAGTCTCAAGATTTTCTCTAATTTCCTTTTTGATTTGGTGACCCATTTGTTTTCTCGTAGCATGTTGTTTAGTCTCCATGTAATCGGTTTTTTTTCCCCCTCATTTCTTTTCCTGTGGTTGATTTCTAGTTTCATGCCATTGTGGTCAGGGAAGATGACTGAAACAATTTCTGTACTTTTAAATTTGTTGAAGTTAGTCTTATGCCCTAGTTTGTGGTCAATCCAGAGGAGGCTCCATGATTATTTGAAAAGAATGTATACTCTGGTTTTTTTTTTTAACGTAACATCCTGAAAATATCAATCAAGTTTCACTCTTCTGTTATATCATTTAGGATCTCTGTTGCCGTATTGATTTTCTGTCTAGATCTGCCCACTGATGTGGGTGGGATGTTAAGGTCTCCCAGTATGACTGTATTCCCATCCATCTCCCCTTTTCCGTCTGTTGGTGTCTGCTTTACGTATTTGGTGCAGAGCTTCCCAGTGGCTCAGTGGTTAAGAATCCGCCTGCAGTGCAGGAGACCCATTGCAGGGAAGATCCCCTAGAGAAGGAAATGGCTACCCACTCCAGGATTCATGCCTAGAGAATTCCATGGACAGAGGAGCCCAGTGGACTACAGTCCATGGGGTTGCAGAGTCAGACACAAATGAGCACACACGCCCGCATATTACACACATGTATGTTGACGAGTGTAAAATCCTGTCCTTGTATTGACCTGTTTATGATTATATTTATATTGCCCTTCTTTATCTTTCTTTATCTCCTCTGTGTTAAAGTCTATTTTGTCTGATATGAGCACTGGGACTCTCACTTCTTATCATTTCCATTTGCGTGAAATATACTTTTCCATCCCTTCTTCAATCCATAAGTGTCCTTTGCCGTAAGGTAGGTCTCTCGTCGGCAGCATATTGCAGGCGCTTGGTTTTTTTTTTAAATCTAGTCTTCCACTCTGCTTTTCACTGGAGCGTTCAGTCCATTGATATTTAAAATTGACACGTACACATTTATTGCCATTTTAAACTTTATTTTCCAGTTGATGCTTTGTGTCTCTCTTGTTTGTTTCTATTCTCTTTCTTTGTGGTTTGATGATTTCCTTTTATTCTGTGCTTGTGTTCTCTTCTTTTTGGTGTTTGTGAATGGATTGTGTGTTTTTGATTTGTGGTTACCCTTTTTCAAATATGTTCACCTCTTCCTATATCTGCTTGCTTTGCACTGATAGTCATATAGGCTCAGATAGAGTAAAAAGAATCTGCATTTTCTTACTCTCGTTCCCCACATTTTATGATTTCGGTGTCCTTTTTTACCTCTTCATATTTCTCCTTTCGCTGTTCCTTGTATTGGTCATCACTTTCACAACCAGTATTTTTTTCTTTTTGATCTGTATACTGACTAATTCAGGTGAGTTACTTTCCTATTGTGATTTTTTTTCTTCCCATATCTTTTTGTTCTTTTCTATTTAGAGAAGACATTTCAGTATTTCCTTTAAGATATGTTTAGTATTGTGTTTTTTTGCTTTTCTGGGAAATTCTTTATTTCTCCTCCTATTCTAAATGATAATCTTTCAGAGTAGACTATTTTGGTGGAAGGCTTTTCCCTTTTAAGACTTTGAATGTATTTTGCCACATTCTTCTGGCAAAAGAAGTATAGTAGCAGTGTTACTATAGAGAAATCAGCTGATAACCTTATGGAAGATCCCTTGTAATTAACTTCTTTATTTATCTCTTGCTACCTTTAGAACTCTCCCTTAGTAGTAGTAGTGAAGTCGCTCAGTCGTGTCCAACTCTTTGCGATCCCATGGACTGTAGCCTACCAGGCTCCTTCGTCCATGGGATTTTCCAGGCAATAGTCCTGGAGTGGGTTGCCATTTCCTTCTCCAGGGGATCTTTCCAACCCAGGGCTCGAACCCAGGTCTCCCGCATTGTAGACAGACGCTTTACCATCTGAGCCATTTTGCATTATTTTTATCACCTGTCTCAGTACAGAGCTATCTGTGTTCATCTTGTTTGGAACCCTCTGTGCTTCCTGTACCTGGATATCTGTGTTCTTCTTTAGATTTGGGAATTTTTCAGCCATAATCTCTTCAACTGCATTTTCAATCTCCTTTTCTCTTTATTCTCCTTCTGGAATTCCTACTCTGTGTAGATTGGCATTCTCTATGTTATCCCATAGGTCCCTCTTCCTGCCTTCATTTTTTTTTTTTAAATTTGGTTTTCTGGGTTTGTTGGTTTGTTTGTTTTGATTGGATAATTTCCATTATTCTAACAGGTCATTTATTCTTTCATCCACATTATTCTGCTATTCATTGCCCTGAGCTCAGCTTTTGTCTCAACAAATGAATTTTCTTATTTTTCTTGCTCCTCCTTATAGTTTCCAGTTCCTTCTTTAGCAGTCATCTGCATTTCTGTTGATAGTCTTCCTTAATTCCTCCCGTGTTTTCATTACCTCCGCTTTGAAGTCAGTGTCTGTTAGACTGAAAGGTCTGCATCATTGTTCCTCAGGAGGACTTTGCTCTTTTAACTGGTAGTGGTTCCTTTCTTCACATTGCTTACATTTCTCTTACTTTCTGACTTTGGGAGAAACAGCTATTTTCTATAATCTTGGAAAGATTTTTTGTTGTTGTTGTTTTCACTTATTTGGCTACAACAGGTCTTCCTCTCAGCATGTGGGATATAGTTCCCTGACCAGGGATGGAACTCAGGTCCCATTGGGAGCTTGGCGTCCTACCCACTGGGCCACCACGGAAGTACCTTGGAGGGCTTTTTACAAGAGGGAAGGACCATGGGTAGCTCGTGTGGGTTTCATAGTTTGGAGAAGGGGGGCAGTTACTGGTTTGGGTGCTTGCTGTCTCTGTCCTCAGCGTGGGCTGGCCGTCATCCCCTTGAGAGAAGATGTGCAGGTGCGTGGCCTGCACAGGGTCCAGGAAGGCGGGGGCAGCAGGTGGTGCCCTGTCCCGGGACCCTCAGCAGCAGGAGCAGTCTGTGTCGGCCTCTGGAGTCTTAAGATGGCAGCAGAGGCTCACGCCCACCCCTGGAGCGTGTGCAGGTGGCGCCCTGCTGCCTGGGAGCGCGTGGAGAAGGACGCTCCTATGCAGTCCCCCCTTCTTGTGCCCACCCCAGTAACAGCCCAGGCTCCTGCCCACACTCCCTCAGTGGTGGTGACCACACCCTAGCCCCTCGGGCTGTCCCCACACAGCAACCCCCGTCCTGTCCTGGGTCTGACCTCTGAAGCCCGAGCCTCAGCCCCCAGCCCTGCCCACCCAGTGCAAGCGTCTCAGGCTGGAGAGCGGGCTTCCAGGTATCCGGAAAGCTTTCCACGTTTCCTGTGCCCTCCC
>SJYX01019607.1:5318-72800 GCA_006410675.1 Oreotragus oreotragus | reverse complement strand
TGCAGCCATGAAATTAAAAGATGCTTACTCCTTGGAAGGAACGTTATGACCAACCTAGATAGCATATTGAAAAGCAGAGACATTATTTTGCCAACAAAGGTCTGTCTAGTCAAGGCTATGGTTTTTCCAGTGGTCACATATGGATGTGAGAGTTGGACTGTGAAGAAGGCTGAGCACCGAAGAATTGATGCTTTTGAACTGTAGTGTTGGAGAAGACTCTGAGAGTCCCTTGGACTGCAAGGAGATCCAACCAGTCCATCCTAAAGGAGATTAGTCCTGAGTATTCATTGGAAGGACTGATGCTGAAGCTGAAACTCCAATACTTTGGCCACCTCGTGCAAAGAGTTGACTCATTGGAAAAGACCCTGATACTGGAGGGATTGGGGCAGGAGAAGGGGACGACAGAGGATGAGATGGCTGGATGGCATCACCGACTCGATGGACATGGGTTTGGGTGGACTCCGGAGTTGGTGATGGACAGGGAGGCCTGGCGTGCTGCGGCTCACGGGGTTGCAGAGCCGGACACGACTGAGCGACTGAACTGAGCTGAAGTGAGTAATGCTGGTGTTGAGCATCTTTTCACGTTCTCTATTTTGTCTTTGGAGAAATGTCTAGATCCCCTGCCCATTTTCGATCAGGTTGTTTGGTTTTTGTTGTTGTTCTTGAGCTGTATGAGCTACTTGTATATTTTGGTAATTAAGTTCTTGCTGGTCATGCCTACCTGCCTGCCAAGTCACTGCAGTCATGTCTGCCTCTTTGTGACCCCAGGGACTGTAGCCTGTCAGGCTCCTCCGTCCATGGGGTTCTCCAGGCAAGAATACTGGGGTGGGTTGCCATGCCCTCCTCCAGGGGATCTTCCCGACACAGGGATCAAGCTTATGGCTCCTTCATTGCAGGCGGATTCTTTACCACTGAGCCACCAGGGAAGCCCCTTGTCAGTCATATCATTTGCAAATATTTTCTCCCATTCTATAGGTTGTCTTTTCATTTCATTTATGGCTTTCCTTGCTTTGCAGAAACTTGTTCTAGTAAGTTTCATTTGTTTATCTTTGTTTTATTTCTATTGCCTTGGGAGACTGACCTAAGAAAACACTGGTATGATTTATGTCAGAGAATGTTTTGCCTTTTCTCTCCTCTAGGAGTTTTATAGTGTAATGTCTTACGTTGAAGTCTTTAAGGCAAGTCAAGTTTATTCTTTAGCATGGTCTGAGAGTGGGTTCTAACTTCGGTGATTTACATGGAACTGTTCAACTCTCCCAGCAGCACTTGCTGAACAGACTGGCTTTTATCCACTGTATATATTCTTGCCTCCTTTGTTAAAGATTAATTGACCAAGGGTATGTGAGTTTATTTCTGGGCTCTCTATTCTGTTCTGTTGATGTATGTCTGTTTTTATACCAGTACCACATTGTTTTGGTTACTGTAGCTTTGCAGTATTGTCTGAGGTCTGGGAGAGTTATACCTCCTGCTCTGTTTTTCTCCCCAGGATTGCTTTGGCGGTTCTGGGCCTTTTATGGTTCCATGTAAATTTTTACATTTGTTCTAGTTCTGGGAGAAATGGATAATTTGATATGGATCTCTTTCAATCTCTCCATTGTTTTGGGTAGTATTGTCGTTTACCAGTATTAATTCTTTCAATCCAAGAGCATGGGGTATCTTTCTTTGAATCCACTTTAATATCCTTCGTTAGTTTCTTTTCAGTTCAGTTCAGTTCAGCCGCTCAGTCGTGTCCGACTCTTTGCGACCCCATGAACCGCAGTTTTTAGAGTTCTCAGCACATACATCTTTCACCTCTTTGGTCATATTCATTCTTACATGTGTGGTTGTGGTGTTTTTCTCGGTGCAGTTTAATTGACTGATTGCCTTTGTTTGTGTGTTTATCTGGCTGTGCTGCGTCTTAGCTGGACACATGGGGTCTTTGGTCTTCATTGCGGTGTGTGGGATCTTTAGATGAAGCACGGGAACTCTTAGTGGTGGCTTGTGGCATCTTGCTCCCTGGCCAGGGATCGAACCTGGGCCCTGTGCACTTGGTGTGCAGAGCTGTTGCACTGGACCGGCAGGGAAGTCCTTGTGCAAATTTGAAAGGTGTTTCTTTTTACCTCACCTTTGTAGTCTTTCGTTGTCAGTGTAAAGAAATGCAAGCAATCTTGTATCTTGCTACTGTGCAGAATTCCTTTATTAAGTCGAGTAGTTCTAGTGTGGAGTTGTTAGAGCTTTCTATATGTAGGGTCATGTTACCTGCATCTAGTGACAGTCTTACCACTTCCTTTCCAATTCTGACACCTTTCATTTTTATTTAGCGTCTGGCTGCTGTGGCTAGGGCTCCCACTACTGTGCTGGATACAAGTGGTGAAAGTGGACACCCTTGACTTGCTCCGGATTTTAGCGGGAAAGCGTTCAGCTTCTCACCATCGAGTATCAGTTTGGCTGTGGGTTTGTCAGAAATGGCTTCTCTTATGTTGAGATGTGTTCCTGCTATACTCAGTTTGGTAAGAACGGTTGCCAGGAATGGATGAGAGGTTTTGTCAAATGCTGTTTCTGCATCTGTTGAGATTGTCATGTGAGTTTTGACTTCTGTTAATGTGATGTATTACCTTGTTCTTTGTACGTTGAACTATCCTTGTGAATTTAGGATTGATCCCACTTGGCTGTTCTCTGTGTCTTTGGATTTGGATTGCTAATATTTTGTTGAGAATTTTTGCATGTATATTCATCAAAGATATTGACCTGTAGTTTTCTTTTTTTTGGTGGTATCTTTGTCTGTTTTTGGAGTCAGTTGGCTTCATAGAGTATATTTTGGAGTGTTCTGTCCTCTTGCATCTTTTGGGAGAGTTAGAGAAGAATTGGTGTGAGCTCTTTGTTTGGTAGAATTCTCCTGTGAAGCCAGGTGGTCCTGGACTTTTGTTTGTAGGGAGAGCTGTTTTTCTCTTTTTTTTCAATCACAGCTTCTATTTCATGTCTAACGATCACTCTGTCTAAATTATCTATTCTTTTTAAAAAAGTGTGTTGGAGTATAGTTGCTTTACAATATTGTGTTAGTGTTTTATAGCAAAGTGAATCAGCCGTATGTGCTCTCTCTGTATGTGTATATACCCCCTCTTCTTTGGATTTCCTTCCCGTTTAGGTCACCACGCAGCACTGAGCACAGCCCCCTGAGCTACACAGTGGGTCCCCACGAGTTAGCTCTTTTATACCTAGCAAATATATGACTCCGCCAATCTCTCAAAGCATCCCACCCCTCTCTGTCCCCTCTTGGTGTCCATGTGTCTGTTTTCGATGTCAGTAACTCTATTTCTGCTCTGCAAATAACTCTTATTGTTACCATTTTTCCAGATTCCACACCTCTGGGTTAATATGAACATTTGTTTTTCTGACTTACTTCATCGTGTATGACAGTCTCTACAATTTTAGTGTCTTTTTATGGCTGAGTAATATTCTATTATATATGTGTGCCATATCTTCTCTTTTTTTTAATGCTTATTTGGCTTTTCTGGGTCTCACTTGCAGCGTGCTGGATCTATCTGTAGTTGGGGCACGTGCGCTCCTGTCACTTGGCGGCGTGTGGGATCTGGATCCCTGCGCAGGGGCCGAGCCCAGGCGTCCTGCCCTGGGAGCGTGAGCCTTAGTCACTGGACCTGCTGTGTCTCCCTTATCCACTCCTTGGCTGCTGGTTAAGCCCATTCATTCACTTGAGGTACTCACTGTTACTCTTGGTCACGGTGGCCTTCTGCATGGCGCAGAGGCTGCTCGTGGGGGCGGCTCCCCTTGCTGCAGAGCGCAGGCTGTTGGCGCGCGGGCTTCAGCGGGCGGCACTCGGGCTTTAGGGCACGTGGGCCTCGGTAGTTGCACGGGGACTCTAGCGCGGCTCTCAGGCCCCATGGTTGTGGTGCTCCGGCTTCCTCGCCTCACAACATGTGAGGTCTTCCCAAGCCAGGGCTCGAACCAGAGACCAAACCAGGCTCCTGCACTGGCAGGCAGATTCTATCCGCTGTGTCACCAGGGGCAGCCGTTCCTCTGGTGACGGACATTCAGGTTGCTTCCATGTCCGTCTACTGTGCATAGTGCTGCCGTCAACAATGGGGCGCACGCATCTTTTTGAATTACGGTTTTCTCTGGGTATATATGCCCAGGAGAGGGATTGCTGGGCCACATGATAGCTTTATTTTTTAGCTTTTTAAGGATCCTCCACACTGTTTTCCATAGTGGCTGTGCCAGTTTACATTCCCACCAACAGTGTAAGAGGGTTCTCCTTTCTCTGCACCCTCTCCAGCATTTATTGTTCGTAGATTTTATAACGATGGCCACTCTGACCAGTGTGAAGTGATACCTCATTGTTGTTTTGATTTGCATTTCTCTAGTAATTAGGGATGTTGAGCATCTTTCCTTCCTTGTACCTACTGGCCATCTGAATGTCTTCCTTGGAGAAATGTCTATTTAATTAAAAATGCCTTCCACCCATTTTTTGATTGGGTTGTTTGTTTTAAAGTTTATTTGTTTATGAGCGCAGTGGTGGGTCCTTGTTGCTATGCATTGACTTTCTCTAGTTGTGGCGGGCGGGAGCTACTGTCTCTCGAGTTGAGGCACACGGGCTTCTCATCATGGTGGCTTGCTGTGGAGCACAGGCTCTGGGCCTGTGAACTTCGGCAGCTGTGGCACGTGAGCTCAGTAGCTCTGCCTCCCCGGCTCTAGAGTGCAAGCTCAGTAGCTGTGGTGTGCAGGCTTAGTTGCTCCGTCGCATGTAATTGCTCCGTGGCATGTAGAATCTCGTGGGACCAGGGATTGAACCCGTGTTCCCTGCATTGCAAGGCTGATTCTTAACCATTGGACCACCAGGGAAGCCCCAACTTTTGGTTTTATTGATCTTTTTTCTACTGTTTTTTGATCCATATTTTATTTATTTCCTCCTTGATCTTTGTTATTTCCTCCTGCTGACCTTAGGTTTTGCTTGTTGTTCTTTTTCTAATAGTTTTAGGTGGCAGGTTAGGTTGTTGGTTGGTTTTTTTTTTTTTTGAGATTGTTTCTTTTTGAGGAAGGCCTGTATCACTGTGAGCTTCCCTTTCCTATAGATTTTGTATGGTTGTATTTTCCTTGTCGTTTGTCTCAAAGTATTCTTTTTTAAAAAAAACCTTTTTATTTTGAGTTGGGGTATAGATGATTAACAACGTTGTGATAGTTTTAATGGACACCAAAGGCTCTCAGCCATACAGATACATGCATCTCTCCTCCACTAAACTCCCCTCCCATCCAGGCTGCCACATCACACTGAGCAGAGTTCCATGCGCTATACAGTAGGTCCTCGTTCATCATCCATTGTAAATATAGCAGTGTGTCCGTGTCTGCACCAAAGCCCCTAACTATCCCTCCCCACATCCTTCTCTCCGGCCACCATACGTTCGTTCTTTGTCTGTGAGTCTCGAGGTTTTCTCTAATTTCCTTTTTGATTTCTTTGTTGGCCCATTTGTTTTCTTGTGGCATGTTGTTTAGTCTGCATGTAACTGTGTTTCTTTTCTCATTTCTTTTCCTGTAGTTGATTTCTGGTTTCGGGCCATTGTGGTCAGAGAAGCTACTTGAGATAATTTCTGTCCTTTTAAATTTGCTGAGGTTAGTTGTATGCCCTAGAGATAAGGGCGATCCTAGAGAAGGCTCCATGTGCACTTGAATATGTTTCCTGGCTTTGTTTTGCTTTTTGGAGGTAAGGTCCTGAAAATGTCAGTTAAGTCTGACGGTTCTGTTCTGTCCCTTAGGCTCTCTCTCGTCTCACTGATCTTCTCTTTAGAAGGTCTGTCCATTGATGGGAGTGGGGTGTTAAGGTGTCCTCCTGTGTATTCCTACCCACTTCTCCCTTTGTGTCTGTTGGTGCTCCTATATCAGGTGCAGGGCTTCCCAGGTGGCTCAGCGGTAAAGAATCTGCCTGCCAGTGCAGGAGATGCAGCTGGATCCTTGGGTCGGGAAGATCCCCTAGAAGAGGAAATGTCAACCCACTCTAGCATTCTTGCCTGGAGAATCCCAGGGACAGAGGAGCCTGGTGGACTGTATAATCCACGGGGCTGCAAAGAGTTCGACATGACTGAGTACACAAGCACGCACATTAGGCGCATGCGTGTTGACAAATGTAAAATCTTCTTCTTGAACTGATCCTTTCATCGTATGTATTGTCTTTCTTTTTCTTTGGCCTTCGCTTTAAAGTCTGTTTTGTCTGATTTGAGTATTTCCACTCGTGCCTCTTGTCATTTGTCTTTGCATGAAATACCTTTCAACATCACCTCTTCAATCTATATGTGTCCTTTGCCCTAAGGTGGTATCTTGTAGGCTCTTGATACGTATATTGATACACATACATGTATTTGTTGCCATTTTAAACCTTTTTTCCACAGTTGATTCTTTCTCTGTTGTTCCTCTTTTTATTTTTTTTCCCTTTTTTTGCGGTGTGATGATTCCCCTTCATTTTGTGCTTGTGTTCTCTTCTTTTTGGTTTTGGTGAATCTATTTTATGTTTTTGATTTGTGGTTGCCCTGGTTTTTAAGTATCCCTGCCTGTATCTGCTTGATTTGGACTGGTAGTTACATAGGCTCAAACACATGTTAAAAATTTTGTATTTTCTTACTGGTGTTCACGTTTTATGATTTTGGTGTCCTTTTTTTACATCTTCATGTTTATCTTTTTGCTGTTCCTTGTGTTTGTCATCTCTTTCACAAATAGGTGTGTGTTTTTTTTTCCACTTCTTGATCTATATACTGACTAATTTAAGTGATTTACTTTCAACATTCAGAAAACTAAGATCATGGCATCTGGTCCCATCACTTCATGGGAAATAGATGGAGAAACAGTGGAAACAGTGTCAGACTTTATTTTTGGGGGCTCCAGAATCACTGCAGATGGTGATTGCAGCCATGAATTTAAAAGACACTTACACCTTGGAAGGAAAGTTATGACCAACCTAGATAGATAGCATATTGAAAAGCAGACATATTGCTTTGCCAACAAAGGTCCGTCTAGTGAAGACTATGATTTTTCCAGTGGTCATGTATGGATGTGAGAGTTGGACTGTGAAGAAAGCTGAGTGCCAAAGAATTGATGCTTTTGAACTGTGGTGTTGGAGAAGGCTGTTGAGAGTCCCTTGAACTGCAAGGAAATCCAACCAGTCCATTCTAAAGGATATCAGTCCTGGGTGTTCATTGGAGGGACTGATGCTAAAGCTGAAACTCCAATACTTTGGCCACCTCATGCGAAGAGCTGACTCATTGGAAAAGACCCTGATGCTGGGAGGGATTGGGGGCAGGAGGAAAAGGGGACGACAGAGGATGAGATGGCTGGATGGCATCACCGACTCGATGGACATGAGTTTGAGTGAACTCCAGGAGTTGGTGATAGACAGGGAGGCCTGGTGTGCTGTGATTCATGGGGTTGCAAAGAGTTGGACATGACTGAGCAACTGAATTGAACTGAACTGAACTTTCCTATTGTGATTTTTTTTCTATTTTTTCCCCTCTTTATTCCTCTTTAGAGAAGACTTTTCAATATTTCTTTTAGGATAAGTTTAGTATTGCTGTATTCTTTTACTTTTTGCTTTCTGAGAAATTCTTTCTCCTGTTATTCTAAATGGTAATCTTGCTGTGTAGCATACTCTAGGTTGCAGATTTTCCCCTTTCAAGACTTTGGATATAGTTTACCACTCCTTTCTGGCCTGCAGTGTTTATTTTTTTTTTAAGAATTAAGTGATTAATGTTTTTTGGCTGTGCTGGGCCTTTGTTGCTGCGCACAGGCTTTCTCTAGTCGCGGCAGGCAGGGTCTGCTCCTCGTTGTGACGTGCGGCCTTCTCCCCGGCTTGTCTTGTTGCAGTAAGGGTTCTCGGCGCACAGGCCTCAGTAGTTGCAGTGTGCGGACTCAGTAGTTCTGGCACACAGGCTTAGTTGCCCCGTGTCTTATAGGATCTTCCTGGACCAGGGATGGAACCACGTCCCCTGCACTGGTGGGAGGGTGCGTAGCCACTGGACCACCAGGGAGGTCTCTCTGGTTTCTTTTTTTTACAGTGTTCTCCATTTCTGTTGACAGCCTTTTTAAATTCCTTCAGTGTTTTCATTGCCTCCTTTTGGAACATGTCTGTTAGACTGGAAAGGCCTGTGTCCTTGCTCCTTCAGCGGAATTTTCTTGGTCTTGTAACTGGGAGTGGTTCCTCTGCTCCTTCATGTTGCTTGTGTTTCTCTTACCGTGTGAGTTAAGGCGAAGCGATTATCTGTTAGACTCTTGGAGAGCATTTTATGTGCAGGAGCATCCCTGCATAGCTCGTGTGGGTTTCATCACTTTGGCGGGGGCATAAGAGCCGGACACGACTGAGCGACTGGACTGAACGGAACTATCACTATATTCCTTTGTATTTGAGTGGTTCTGTATGAGGTGCCCCATTGCTCCTTTTATGTCTGTTGGTATCCATTTTTTGTATTTGAGTGGTTCTGTATTAGGTGCAGGGCTTCCAGTTGGCTCATGTTAGAGAATCTACCTGCAATGCAGGAAACCCAGGTTGATTCCTGGTTTGGAAATATCCCCTGGAGAAGGGAATGGCTGCCCACTCCAGTATTCCTGCCTGGAGAATCCCATGGACACAGAAGCCTAGTGGGCTACAGTCCATGGGGTTGGAAAGAATGAGAAAGACAGAGCATGCATGCATGCATGTTAGGTACGTATATGTTGACAAATGAAAACTCTCTTCTTGTATTGATCCTTTTGTCATTATATGCTGACCTCCTTTTTCTTCCTTTACGGCCTTTGCTTTAAAGACTATTTTGTCTGATATGAGTATTATAACTCCCACCTTCTTGTCATTAATGTTTGCATGAAACACCTTTTTCCATCCCCTCTCCAATCTATGTGTGTCCTTTGCCCTAAGGTGTGTGTCTTGTAGGCAGCATATTGTAGGCAGTTTTTGTTTTTTAATTTGCTGCTACTCTCTTTTTTGGTTGGAGCTTTCAGTCCATTGATACTTAAGATAATTATTGATGCATATGTATTTATTGCTGTTTTAAACTTTGTTTTCTGGTTGATTCTGTTTCCCCATTGTTCCTTTCTTTTTCTTTGTAGTTTGATTATTTCTTTTTATTTTATGCTTTTGTTGTCTTTCTGGTTTTTGTGAACTTATTGTATGTTTTTGATTTGTGGTTGCCCTTTTTTAAGTATATTTGTCCCTTCCTGTATCTGCTTGCATTGGTCCAATAGTCATATAGGCTTAGACACGTTAAAAAAAAAAATCTGCATTTTCCTCCTCTCCTTCCCCACATTTTATGATTTTGGTGTCCCTTTTCAACATCTTCATATTTACCACTTTGATATTCCTTGTGTTTGTCATCACTTTCACAAATAGGGATTTTTTTTTCTTTTTGATCTGTCTACTGACTAAATTAAGTGATTTACCTTAAGTGATTTTTTTCTTTCCATATCTTCTTGTTCTTTTTTAATTTAGAGAAGCTATTTCAATATTTACGATGGGTTTAGTATTTACTTTTCTGAGAAATTCTTTATTTCTCCTCCTATTCTAAATGATAATCTTCTGGGTAGACTATTTTAGGTTGCAGATTTTTCCCTTTCAAGACTTTGAATATACTTTGCCACTCTCTTCTGGCCTGCAGTGTTACTGTAGAGATATCAGCTGATGGCCTTATGCGGGAATCCCTTGTAATTAACAGTTTGTTTTTCTCTTCCTAAGGGAAGGGAGGGAGGATTCGAATCCTTCCTAATTTTGCCATTTTTGTTATCATATGTCTTGGTGTAGGTATCCATTGGTTCCTCTTGTTTGGAACCCTCTGTGCTTCCTGTCCCTGAACATCTGTGTCCTTCTTTCGGTTTGGGAAGTTTTCAGCCATAATTTCTTCAGATACATTTTCAATCCCCTTTTCTCTTCTCCTTCTGGAATTCCTACTGTGTGTAGATTGGCACACTTTATATTATCCCATAGATCCCTTTTACTGCTTTCTTTTTTTTTTTTTTTTGATTGGGTTATTTCCATTCTATCTAATAGGTCATTCATTCTTTCTTCTGCATTGTTCATTCTGCTGTTCATTGCCTTGAGCTCAGCTTTTGTGTCAGCAAATGAATTTTCTAATTTTTCTTGGCCCCTCCTTCTAGTTTCTATTTCCTTTTTTACAGTCATCTGCATTTCTGTCAGTAGTCTTTCTTAGTTCCTTCAGTATTTTCGTTACCTCCGTTCTGAACTCAGTGAGTATTAGACTGAAGAGATCTGTGTCCTTGTTCTTTCAGGGGAATTCTCTTGGTCTCTGAACTGGGAGTTGTTCCTCTGCTTCTTCATTTTTCCTCTATTTCTCTTACGCTGTGAAAGTGAAGTCGCTCAGTTGTGTCTGACTCTTTGCGACCCCATGGACTGTAGCCTACCAGGCTTTTATTTAGAGAAGACTTTTCAATATTTCTTTTAGGATAAGTTTAGTATTGCTGTATTCTTTTACTTTTTGCTTTCTGAGAAATTCTTTCTCCTGTTATTCTAAATGGTAATCTTGCTGTGTAGCATACTCTAGGTTGCAGATTTTCCCCTTTCAAGACTTTGGATATAGTTTACCACTCCTTTCTGGCCTGCAGTGTTTATTTTTTTTTTAAGAATTAAGTGATTAATGTTTTTTGGCTGTGCTGGGCCTTTGTTGCTGCGCACAGGCTTTCTCTAGTCGCGGCAGGCAGGGTCTGCTCCTCGTTGTGACGTGCGGCCTTCTCCCCGGCTTGTCTTGTTGCAGTAAGGGTTCTCGGCGCACAGGCCTCAGTAGTTGCAGTGTGCGGACTCAGTAGTTCTGGCACACAGGCTTAGTTGCCCCGTGTCTTATAGGATCTTCCTGGACCAGGGATGGAACCACGTCCCCTGCACTGGTGGGAGGGTGCGTAGCCACTGGACCACCAGGGAGGTCTCTCTGGTTTCTTTTTTTTACAGTGTTCTCCATTTCTGTTGACAGCCTTTTAAAATTCCTTCAGTGTTTTCATTGCCTCCTTTTGGAACATGTCTGTTAGACTGGAAAGGCCTGTGTCCTTGCTCCTTCAGCGGAATTTTCTTGGTCTTGTAACTGGGAGTGGTTCCTCTGCTCCTTCATGTTGCTTGTGTTTCTCTTACCGTGTGAGTTAAGGCGAAGCGATTATCTGTTAGACTCTTGGAGAGCATTTTATGTGCAGGAGCATCCCTGCATAGCTCGTGTGGGTTTCATCACTTTGGGGGGGCATGAGGGCAGTTACTGGTTTGGGTGCTTGCTGTCTCTGTCCTCAGCGTGGGCTGGCCGTCATCCCCTTGAGAGAAGATGTGCAGGTGCGTGGCCTGCACAGGGTCCAGGAAGGCGGGGGCAGCAGGTGGTGCCCTGTCCCGGGACCCTCAGCAGCAGGAGCAGTCTGTGTCGGCCTCTGGAGTCTTAAGATGGCAGCAGAGGCTCACGCCCACCCCTGGAGCGTGTGCAGGTGGTGCCCTGCTGCCTGGGAGCGCGTGGAGAAGGACGCTCCTATGCAGTCCCCCCTTCTTGTGCCCACCCCAATAACAGCCCAGGCTCCTGCCCACACTCCCTCAGTTGTGGTGACCACACCCTAGCCCCTCGGGCTGTCCCCACACAGCAACCCCCGTCCTGTCCTGGGTCTGACCTCTGAAGCCCGAGCCTCAGCACCCAGCCCCTGCTCACCCAGTGCAAGCGTCTCAGGCTGGAGAGCGGGCTTCCAGGCATCCGGAAAGCTTTCCACGTTTCCCGTGCCCTCCCGGGGGCTCAGGGCCTGTCCTGATTCCTTTCTCTCTCTCTCTCTCTTTTTTCTTTTGCCTTACGCAGTTACGAGATTTTCTCACCCTTTTGAAAGTCCTGGGTCTTCTGCCAGCATTCAGTAGATGTTCTGTGAGAATCATTCCACATGTAGATGTATTTTTGATGTATTTGTGGGAGAAGGTGAGCTCCATATCTTACTCCTCTGCCATTTTGACCCAGTCTCTGTGTTATATTTGAGGTTCAGCATCTAAGTGGTATCATAGGCATCTGTCTTTCTCTTTCTGACCTCCTTCACTTAGTATGACTGTCTCTAGTTGCGTCCACATTGCTGCACGTGGCAGGGTTTCTTTTTAATGGCTGAGTAGTGCTCCATTGTGTGTATGTTCCACATCTTTCTCCGCTCATCTGTTGATGCACATTTAGATTGTTTCCGTGTCTGGGCTGTTGTGAATAGTGCTGCTTTGAACATAGGGGTGCATGTATCTCCTAGAATTATAGTTTTGCCTGGATATATGCCCAGGAGTGGGATCACAGCAATCATATGGATCATATGTAATTCTTTTTTTACTTTTCTGAAGACTCCCCATACCGTTGGTGGCCACACCAACCTATGTTCCCAAGAACCGTGTAGGAGAGTTCCCCCTTCTCTATATCCCGTCCAACGTTTGTTACCTGTATAGTCTTTAATAATGGCCATTCTGACAGCGGTGTGGCAGGACCTCTGCAGTTTTGATTTGCGTGTCTCTAATAATTAGTGGTGTTGAACGTCTTTACATGCACCGATGGGCCACCTGTATTTAGTCTTTGGAGAAATATCTGTGTAGGTGTTCTGTTCATTTTTCAGTTGGGTCTGATTTTTGTTGTAGTTGCTGTTAAGTTGTATGAGCTGCGCATTTATTTTGGAGATTAAGCCCTTGTTGGCCGTGTCGTTTGCACATGTCTTCTCCCATTCCATAGGTTGCTTGCTTTATTTATGGCTTCATTTCCTGCGCAAAAGTCTGTAAGTATTATTAGGTCTCATTTGTTTATTTCTTTAATACATTAAATATTCTTTTAATAAATGTGTATTTTGTGGCTATGCTGGATCTTCATCGCTGCTCGTGGGCTTTCTCTGGTTGTAGCAGGCTCTAGTTGTGGTGTGTGGGCTTCCCACTCTGGGGGCTTCTCTTGTGGAGCGCAGGCTCCCGGTGTGCAGACTTCCGTAGTTACAGCACGCAGCCTCGGTTGTTGCGGTGCTTGGGCTTAGTTGCCTCAAGGAATGTGGACTCTTCCCAGACCATTCCTTACCACCGAACCACCAGGGAAGTCCTTCATTTGTTTTTTATTTTTTTTTCTATTGCCTCGGGAGACTGACTTAAGAAAACCCTGGTATAATTTATGTCCGAGAATGTTTTGCCTACGCTGTCTTCCAGGGGTTTTATGGTGTCATGTGTCATATTGAAGTCTTGAAGCCATTTGCATGATGTGAGGGTGTATTATAACTTCACTGATTTAGCGTGACTGTCCGACTGCACCGATTGCTGGAGAGACTGTCCTTTTCCTATTGTATATTCTTGACTCATTTGTTAAAGGTTAGTTGACCTTAGGTATGTGGGCCTATTTCTGGGCTCTCTGTTCTTTTCCGTTTATCCATATGTCTGTTTTTGTGCCAGTACCACACTGTTCTGAGTACTGGAGCTTTTTGTATTGTTTGAAGTCTGGGAGAGTCCCCCCCGCCCCACTCAGGATTGCTCTGGCAACTCTAAGTGTTGGATGGTTCCACATAAATTTTTAAATTACTTGTTCTAGTTCTGTGACAAATGTTGTGGATAATTCAATAAGAATAGCATTCAATCTGTATGTAGATTGCTTTGGGTAGTATGGCTATTTTAACAATATTAAATCTTTCAATCCAAGAGCATAGGATATCTGTCCATTTCTTTGAGTCATCTTCAGTTTACTTTATTAGTGTTTTATAGTTCTTAGCATGTAAGTCTTTTCACATCCTTAGTAAGATTAATTCCTAAGTATTAGTATTTTATAGGAGTATGATTTTAAAAGCTATTTTTTTTACTTTCCCTTTCTAGTATTTCATTGTTGGTGTAAAGAAATGCAACCAATTTCTGAACGTTAATCTTATGTTCTGCTATCTTGCTGAATTTGTTTATAAGTTCTACTAGTTTGTGTGTGCGAGTGGAATTTTTAGAGTTTTCTATGTAAGTAGTATTAATGTCATGGGACTTTCCAGGGAAGGCTAAGGAGGGATCCCTCCATACAGCAGAGGCTGTACAGTGACACAGAGGCAGCACCTGGCCTGTGACCAAGTTGGCCAGGGAGGTCAAGGGCCAGCCAACTGTCTAAGAAGTCAGAAAGAGTGGAGGAGGAGGAGGGGACTATCCCTGCCCTTGGCTGATGGATTTTGTGAATGAATGTAAGTCTATGATCTGTTGAAGGATGTGGCCACCTGTGACTTCTGCTCAGGGCAGTGAGGCCAGGCCCCACATGCAGTGGGTGCTCCTGTAGTCCTCTATTTGGGCCCCTGGATGCAGTTCTGGGTCTTGGAAGTGAACCGAGAGGGGGTAGGGAGGGAATTGGGCTCAAGGAGCCACAGAGGGAAAACTCCCCCAATGAAGTCACCACCTCGTTGCTGTGTCTGGGTGCTTGTCTCATGGATCTTCTCAGGTCCAAAGGGATGGAGTGATTTAACCGGAAGGTGGGGAAGGAGAAGGAGAGACAGCCAGCAGAGGGGAGCCTCAGGCTCGGCAGGCTCCTTACTAGCCAGAGTGCTGGTCTCTGCCAGGTGCTGTGGGCTGTGTCAAGTCACCTAACTGGCTACTTGGTTTTCACGTCTCAGAACCCTCAGTCCCAGCCATGGGAGCTGTAGCCCAACAGCTACAGCTGACGCCCTTTGAGGTCCTTTCATGTTCACTACTACAGAGGATGTTGCTGGAGCAGGAAGTGTCACGTCCTGGGACCCGCAGGAGTCACTGGGACAGGCCACCGCCAAGTGAGGGTCCTCAGCTTCATGCAGGAAAGAATTCAAGATGGAGCCAGAGAAAAGCAGAGGCACGTTTACTGAGCGGAATACATTCCATAGGCAGAATGTGGACCAGCTCAGAACTTGAGAGCAGGCCTGGGGCTCGTAGGTGTTTATGGGATAAGTAATTTCATCGCTAACAAGTGGGAGAAATATTCTTACTATTTCAGGGAATGGTGGGGATTTTCCAGGAATTGGGCCACTGCCCACTTTTTGACCTTTTATGGTTCGTCTTGGAACTATTAAGGTGTAAGGGGGAGTGATTTTGAGTCAATGACCAGACTATTCTCAAGCCACCTTGGTTTCAGCTGGTTCCATTTGGTCTTTTTTGCATCCCAATAGCTGTGTCCCTCCTTTATATATCTCGCGTTTGTGTCCTGCTCTTTCCCTCCTGTCTCATGATGACTGCCACGTGGGAGGGTAACAGGGTGTGGGACTCCCAGAGGTGAAATCCAAGCCAGCTTCCTGGTGGAGGGGGCTCTGAGAGCTGCATGGCTGGGGAGAGAGACGGCCTGAGTCCCAGAGAGAGGACAGGGAAGGGCCATGGATAGGGGACAGAGGCCCACGCAATGACCTGGGCACAGTAGGCAGCATCCTCTGGAAGGACGGTGGGCCTGAGCAGAGCGCTGTTTCCTCCGGGAGGAGGCAGTCCCCTGGGGGAGGCTGGACCCCAGCTTCTGGGACTGGTATGAGCCAGGGTAGGGGCTTCAGGGCCACAGAGCAAGGTCCTGCTTAGACATGGTGGCCCTAACCGCCCCCCCCCCCGCCGGCCCCCGCCCCAAGCATGAGAGAAGCAGCTTCCGGAAGGGCAGTTTCTTCCCATAGCTTGCAGAGCTGGCCCCAGAGTGGGCCTGCTCTCCTGAACCCCCTCACCGGACGCCCTGCTTTCTGTAAGAAGGGGCTCTGCCGCAGTGGTAGGGTTAACTGGAGAACTGTGGAAGAGGACTGTGTCGTGTCTGCCTGGCTGGATCACAGCACAGACGAGGTGTGAGGGCCGAACGTTTGTGCAGCCCGGGAAACTGAGGCCCAGAGAGCAACTCTTCCAAGCCCACAGAGCAAACTAGAGGCTCACTGCTTCTCCTTCCAGTGGCTGTTTCCTTGGGGCACATGCCCAGGTTCAGATCTGCTGGGTTAAAGGCTGTGCATAGTTTTAGGCCTTTTGACACCAGCAGATAGATGGCCTCCGGAAAACGGCTCCAGGTCCAGGCGCCCGGCAGGCTGTGAGGCAGTCATACCTGTGGCCCAGCGCTGCTCTGGAAGCTGCCATCCTAGTGGCCTGGGACAAGGCCCCTGGGAGTCCCCCCGTGATAGAAGGACTCCCCCTTCCGTCTGTGGGGACTCAGGGCTATGCAAACCAGCCCTGCCCTCCTGCGGTCTCATGGGGGCCCCACAGGTAGACAGGCCCTGACAGCACTGATTAGGGGGTGGTGGGCACAGTGAAGGAACTTGAGTCTATCCCAGTGGCTTCCTGGAGGAGGCAGTGCTAAGCCAGGTAGGAGGCAGGCTGGCTGGGGACAGAAGGGAGTGTGTGTGTAGCCAGGCCATGAGGCCTTGTCCAGAAGCCTCCCTGGGGCTGAGCCTGACCCGAGGATAAAGCACCCCAATTCCATCATTCTTTCCCAGGCAAGGGTTGACGTGTGGGTAGCCCCTCCCGCCAAACTCCACAAGTAACTGAATTTCTCTGCGTTTAGTTTCCATGCTCACAGTAAAATGGGAGCCTGGTAGAGGAGTTTGGAGAGCTGATGTGAGGTCCTCAGTTTCAGGCAGAGGTCACTACTGGCCCCAGATACCCAGGAGACGGCATTCTCCTGGGAGGGAGGAGCATGGCTGAGTCCACTGGCTGGGACCCCAGGACTCCCACCAGCCAAGGTTCAGGCTCGGATCACAGCATGCAGAGTCCTCCTGGCAGAGGAGAGCGGCCTCAGGCCGCCTTCCGGAGGGCCTGGCCTCCCCCGTGCCCTCCCCCTGGACAGAGTGGCCCAGCACCCCACTCCTCCCCCACCTGCAGGGTCACCAGACTGTGCCCCCTCCTTCTGGCCGCCTCACCCCCTCTGGCTGCCTCAGGCAGGGGCCCGCCTTGCGGTGTGGCTGCTTGGGCGGCGCCTGCCGGTGTATCCTGGGGGCCTTTCCCCAGTGGGGCGAGGCCCTGGGGGTCCACTGTCAGCCCAGGGCCAGAGGCTCTGAAGGTGCCTGGGAGCTCCCCCACTTCCCAGCAGCCAAACCCAGTAACAGCTGCTCCCACTGTCCCTGGGGCCTGGTGGCTCAGACAAGTCACTCCCACACCTGCTGAGACAGTTATCTTTGTTATCCCCTGGAGTGAGGCTCAGGGAGACGAAAGATCACTTCTGAAGGTGGAACTGCAGAGCAGTCTGCAAAGTGAGACTCCCATCTGGGCCAGAGAACTCATCCCCTGGGTCACCCTGGCCTGGGTGTTTCCACAGCCCCTTGTTCAGGAGACACCACTGAGCCTGGCCACAGCCCCCAGAAAGTTTCAACCCAGGGGTGGCAGCTGAGGTCCAGAGAAGGCAGAGCTGGGCTTGGCCCACACAGCTTGGAGCCGGTCACCAAGTCCAGGGCAGCGGAGGGGTGCACACCTACATGGAGGCTTTCGGGAGTCCTGGGGCTGAGGGGTGCTGTGTCCTCCTCAGAGTGACCCGTCCTGGGAGGTCAGAGGCCGGCTGAGGACAGAGGGGTCCTCCCAGGACCCTTGAGTCAAATGAGGTGACTCTTTGAGCCCATCGTCTGCCGACCAACAGACCATGGTTCATCTGGCTTAGCAGGTGTTATACAAGAACTCAGGGCGTCAGAGCTGGGAGCAGCCCTCAGTGAGTCCAACAGTGTGTGCACCCGGGGAGGCCGAGGTCCAGAGGGTGCAGGAACCCAGCTGCAGGCCCACGGCCCTTCCGGCGGCTGAGCCTCTCCCTCGGGCCTCAGGTGGCTTAGTCCAGGCCCCACTTGGGCAGATGCTGACCGTGGCCAGGGCCCGAGCCTGGATTGAACGTGGTGTTGGAGCTATGACCCCCCACCTAGAGCTGGAAGTTGGTAGAAGCCCCACCCCCGACCCCCACCTTACCCTGATGGTCATCAGAGATCCTAGGAGCCCCAGTATCATCAGGCCAGGCTCCCACTTCCTCCCCAGGCCTCTGGGAGGACAGAGTTCAGAGGCTGCCTGGGAGTCGAAAAAGGTTGAAACTGCTCAGAGCCCAGGTGTTGGTCTTCTGCACCTGGAGTTGTAGCGGGGGTTCAGCCCTTCCTCTGCTCCCGGGGTCCTGGGCTTGAGTGGGCTGGGGGCGCCTCAGGCTCCAGGGATTCTGGAGCCGGACGGAAGGGGACCTTGGCCAGGTTCGGGTGGGAGAGCATCCACCTCCACTCCCAGTGACCCTGGCCCCCTCTGCCCAGGGCAGCAGCCCCGCCCCAACATGTTCCTGGGAGTCCAGATAGGGTGGGGGGTGCGGGACAGGCAGGCGCTGGGGAGGGCAGGGCCAGGCATTTCCTGCTGGCGGGTGCCAGCTGCAGTGCCCTGAAGGAGGGCTTCTTTAGTCTTAGTCAGAGGAAGTGAGCAGGGCAGATGGGCAGCGTGTATGCGGTGCCGGCAGGCGGGGCGGGGCGGGGCTGGGAGGGCAGGCAGCTGTAGGAGCCAGGAGGCAGGCCTGCTCCTGCAGGTTCCTTGCAGGTATACACACGGTGTCTGCCCTGGACAGCCAGCCTGTTTCCTGCACCCAGATGCCAGGGGAGACCGACCCCAGACGCCGGCTCCTTCCTCGCTGGTGGCCGAGCCTCTGCTCTGCAGCGGTGTGGTTAGACAGGTCACTTCACCCTCTGAGCCTCAGGAGTCTCATCTGTAAAGTGGGGAAAACTGCAGCACTCACGCGCCCCTGGCTTTCCCCCTCCCAGTCTGGGGTCCCACTCCTGGGGTCCTGGAGAAAGCCCACCTGGTAGAGCCTGTCCCCTCGCTAAGCAGAAGGGCTGATCTGGGCCCACAGCACAGAGACTTCTCGAGAACTGGGTGCAGTCACGGTTGATTCATGCAGGTGCAGCCAGGGCTGACCCCCAACCCCCTGGCCTTGGCTGAGCTCTCTGCCTCCCCATCCCCTGGTGGCCCCCAGCAGTTGGAGCCCCCCTGCAGTCCACTGGGGGTGGGTTACCAACACCATGCTGCCTGCAGTCCCAAGGCTGGGACACCTGCCACGAGGTCACCACCCGTGCCGTACCCCTGCTTCTGGGGTGGTGCGCGGGGCCCCAGGGGTCTGGATTCTCTCTGACACAGCTCTGACTCGGCAGGTAGGAGGCCCCATCCCCAGCCTGGGACCTTCTCCCTAAGGCCCCAGCGCTCTCCCTCTGGGGAAGCCCCAGCACGCTCTGGCCAGATGGAGAAGGGAGGAGGTCTGGGGGCTCGGCTTCCAGTCCCCAGGCCCTGACAGGAGGAGGCCAGAGGCAGGGCTGTGGTGGGGTGCGTGTGCCCTGGCCTCTGGGCCAGCCGCGCGTGGAGGGAGGCTTGCCCGAGGAGAGCGGGAGGGGTCTTGAGCTGGCTCATGGCGCCGGAGGGCCATATGGGAGCAGGGGTCTGGTGAGGACTCAGCCTACGGGCCTCCCCTGCCTCCCCGCCCGTGGCCGGGCCCTCTCCCCACTTCGGTGCTCTCACTGGGGGCCGGTGCCGTCTGGGGGCAGGAACACAAGTGGGATGTCTTCCCTTCAGGGGCAGGGTAGCAGATGTCGATGGAGCCGGGGAGTCCATCTCAGCCACTGAAGGGAGACTGAGGCTCGGGAGGGGGCAGCACCTGGGGTCCTCGGGGGCTCCCAGAGCGTGGCTCTGGCCCAGCTCCGACTGGGCCCAAAGGGGCAAAAGGCCAGGAAGGCGAGGGGGTCTCTGGACGGACGTGGCTGAGCCAGTGGGGAAAGGGTTGCCGGGCTCTGGCCCAGCTGGGCGGTCGGCCTCCCCGGCCCGGGAGCCTGGGCTGGGCGGGGGCAGCGGGGCTCAGGGCGGGCGGGCTGTTGATCCAGCCCAACAATGATGAAACGGCCCCTTTGTCCCGCGGCGCCAAAGTTGCTGTGACTGAAGGAGGCGTGACGTGAAAGGGTCATTGTTCCCACTTGGACGGCCACTCGGGGAGCTGGAGGACCGGCCCAGGGTCGGCCGCCTGCCAAGCCTGCAGCCCTGCCTGCCGCGCGGCGGGCGGAGTGTCCCGGGCTCGCGGCCCCCCTCCCAGGGCCAGCTCCCTCCCAGGCTGGGCCGGCACAGGTATCCACCCGGAGGTGCCCCTTGGTCCCGAGCTCCACGGGGCTGCGGGCTGGGCTCTTCACAGACACGGGGGCCCTGCTGGGCAGGACGCCTGGGTGTCAGGAGAGCTGGCGTGGGGTGAAGCAGGTGCTTCGTCCTAGGCCGAGGAGACAGGCCTGACCGCACAACCCAAGATGTTGGGAACCCCTCCCTGACCCTTGCAGCTTAGGGGAGAGAGGCCCAGAGAAGGAACTGGGTGGCCCAGACCACAGGGCATTAGCAGCCAGCCTGCTGACACCCAGGCCAGACCTGCCTCCCCGCAAGTCTCCATGCCTGGAGGACCTCCGCTCTCTCTGGACACTGAAGCCCTGCCTCTTTGCAGCTCCCACCCCTCTCCTGCTCTCTAATCCATTCCCCTGAGCACAGCCCCCCCCACCACACCCCCATCTTTCTAAAACCCAAACTGATCAGGTCCCTCCTCGGCCTCAAGCCTACCATGCCCTCCACATCCAGAGAAGATTCTAGCTCTTGTAGAGGCCCCTTTAGAGACTGGAGTCTCCCTAAGCCCGTGTGGGGAGGTGAGCAAGTAAAGGCCCTTTGAAATCTTCCTGGGGTCAGCCTCCACCCTTTTGCTCCCACAGATCCTGCCCCCTCCAGTGCCCACCCCCCCCCCTCCTCCTGGTCCACCTGGCCTCTGGGGCTCAGGTGAGGAGCCAGGAGGCTGGGCAGGGTGATTGCGAGGGGCTGGCTCACACCCAAGCTGGAGCCCCCTCACCCCCCCACCGTGGCCCCCCTGGCCCCAGTACCCAGACTTCTCTCCTCCAGGGCTCTCCACTGCCCCCACCAGCTGGCATCAGGCTCAGCTTGACCCAGGCTAATTAGACCCTCCCCTAGCCCAGAGGAGGCTCTGGCTCCAGCTCTAGGCTTTTTTCCCTGGAGGGACAGAGCTAATTAACCGAGAGGGTTTAATTAATCAATTAGTGTGGCCTCCAGACCCTTCTACTTTGCTGTCGCGGTGGCAGGTATTTATAAACATGAGTTCTGGCTGAAGCCAGAGGGGAGGACAGGCGACCGTGGTGGGCACGGGGGCTGCAGAGGCCAGAGCTCCTGCCGGGCGCGGAGGGGCCCAGTCCTACCTCCTCAGCATCTCCGCAGGCAGATGCGCAGCCAGCAGCCTGAGGACACAGCGCGGTGTGCTCTCTGGGCACGCAGGCAGCATGTCTGTGTGCATGGGCCGCACAGGCCTGACGTCCTAAGCCGGGCAGGTGCCCAGAGGTGCCCCAGATGGTGCCCAGAGGGCCGATGAGTCAGCACCCTGGCCATCGAGGCCCCCAGCGGGGATGGCTCTGCACAAAGGACTGTGGGAACCAGAGGAGGCACCAGAACGTCCGCCGCGGGGAGAAGTTGGGAAGGCTTCCTGCAGGCGGAGGCATTTGAGCCTCGCTTAGGGAGAGGGTAGACAGGTGTGGCCTTTGGAAGGGAGTGATGGTGATGCAGAGTATTCACTGCGAGGAAATAGCTTGTCCAGAAAGAGCTGGAGGCGGGACCTTCACCGCAGGATGTCCCCTTCTGCGGGAAGCCTCCTAGATGCCTTGTTGTTGCTGATCAGTCGCGTCTGACTCTTTGCAGCCTGCAGCATGCCAGGCAGCCTCCCTGTCCTTCACTGTCCCCCAGAGTCTGTTCAGGTTTGCTCAAACTCATGTCCATTGAGTCAGTGATGTTCTCTAAATGTCTCATCCTCTACCGCCCTCTTCTCCTTTTGCCTTCAATCTTTCCCAGCATTAGGGTCTTTTCCAGTGAGTCGGCACTTATCAGGTGGCCAAAGTACTGGATCTTCAGCTTCAGTATCAGTCCTTCCAATGAATATTAGGACTGATTTCCTTTAGGATTGACTCATGTGATCTCTTTGCAGTCCAAGGGACTCGCAAGAGTTTTCTCCAACACTACAGTTCAAAATCATCAATTCTTCAGCACTCAGCTATGTTTATAGTCCAACTCTCACATCCATACATTACTACTTGGAAAAACCATAGCTTTGACTATATGGACCTTTGTCGGCAAAGTGATGTCTCTGCTTTTTAATACACTGTCTAGGTTTGTCATAGCTTTTCTTCCAAGGAACAAGCATCTTTTAATTTTATGGCTGCAGTCACCATCTGCAGTGATTGTGGAGCCCAAGAGAATAAAATGTCACTATTCCCACTTTTCCCCCTTCTATTTGCCGTGAAGTGATGGGACCAGATGCCACGATCTTAATTTTTTGAAGCTGAGTTTCAAGCTAGTTTTCTCACCCTCCTCTTTCATCCTCATCAAGAGGCTTTTTAGTTCCTTTTCACTTTCTGTCATAATGGTGGTGTCATCTGCATATCTGAGGTTATTAATATTTCTCCCAGCAATCCTGATTCTAGCTTGTGCTTTATCCAGCCCAGCATTTCACATGATGTACTCTGCATATAAGTTAAATAAGCAGGGTGACGGTATTGAGGCTTGATGTATTCCTTTCCCAGTTTGGAACCAGTCTGTTGTTCCATGTCTAGTTCTAACTGTTGCTTCTTGTCCTGCATATAAGTTTCTCAAGAGACCGGTTAGGTGGTCTGGTATTCCCATCTCTTAAGAATTTCCCACAGTTTATTGTGATCCACACAGTCAAACGCTTTGGCATAGTCAATAAAGCAGAAATAGATGTTTTTCTGGAACTCCCTTGCTTTCTCTGCGATCCAGTAGGTGTTGGCAGTTTGATCTCTGGTTCCTCTGTCTTTTCTAAACCCAGCTTGTACATTTGGAAGTTCCCAGTTCATGTACTCCTGAAGCCTAGCTTCAAGGATTTTGAGCGTAACCTTGCTATCCTGTGAAATGAACGCAATGGTCTAGTATGAACATTCTTTGGCATTTAAATGAAAACTGACCTTTTCCAGTCCTGTGGCCGCTGCTGAGTTTTCCAAATATGCTGGCATATTGAGTGCAGCACTTTCACAGCAGCATCTTTTAGGATTTTAAATAGCTCGGCTGGAGTGCCATCACCTCCACTAGCTTCGATCGTAGTGATGCTTCCTAAGGCCCGCTGGACTTTGCACTGCAGGATGTCTGGCTCGAGGTGAGTGGCCACACCATCGTGGTTACCTGGGCCATGGTGGCCTTTCTTGTACAGCTCAGCTGTGTGTTCCTGCCAGCTCTTCGTAAACGCTCCTGCTTCTGTCGGGTCCCTACCATTTCTGTGCTATGTTGAGCCCACCCTTATATGAAGTGTTCCCTCGATATCTCCAGTTTTCTCGAAGAGATCTCTACTCTTTCTCATTCTATTGTTTTCCTCCATTTGTTTGCATTGTTCTTTTAAAAAGACTTTTTTTTTTCTCTCCTTGCTGTTCTCTGGAACTCTGCATTCAGTTGCGTGTATCTTTCCCTTTCTCCCTTGCCTTTCGCTTCTCTTCTTTTCTCAGCTATTTGTAAGGCTTCCTCAGACAACCCCGTTGCTTTCTTGCATTTCTTGGGAATGGTTTTGATCGCTGCCTTCTGTACAATGTTATGAACCTCCGTCCATAGTTCTTCAGGCACTCTGTATACCAGATCTAATCCCTAGGCGCCTTACCAATAGATTAGATTGCATGTCCCTGAGCCTCTGCCCCTCCAGGCTGGGCACTCTGGGACAGCCTCCCAAGATGTTGCCAGCGTTTTTCCTCTGCCTCCCCCACCCACCTGGCCCCGGGAACCCACAGATGCATGGTAATTCCTTCAGGAAGGTGGGGTACAGGCTCCCTCCCTTAGGTTGCTGCTTTCTTGCAGTCGGCACTGGTGGGAGCCCAGGTCGTGTTAGGCTTGGGAGTGGTCAAAGACCCCAGGCCTCGGTGGAGCTCAGCCCTGGGGTAGCTGAGTGGTACTGAGTCCAAGCGTGTACTGTTGGCCACACAGCAGGCAGGCAAGTCGAGAAGCGAGTTGTTGCTACAAGGATAGCGACTTTATTTAAAAGAATCAGCAGACTGACAAGGCAGTGGACTAGAGTCCCGAAGAGCTGCTTCACTGGAGTTAGAATTCAGGCCTCTTCTGAGTTTAAAGGGGAGGGGACGTGGTTAGTTGTTGCAAACCTGGTGTCAGATCTTCGGTCTCGTGGCTGTCCCTGGAACTCAGGTCATGACATCCTGTAAACTTCCAGTAAGACAAATGTGGTTCTCCGTTACACAGCTGTCTGTGTCTGTGTGAATGGAAAAGTGTCACACCTGTAAAAATCAGAGCCCTGAGAATGGGCCAGCCTGTATATTTCAGGCTATGGGCAGCATTCTTTTTTCTTTTGTAAATTTTTAAAAAATAACTATCCATTGGCCGTGCTGGGTCTTCATCGCCGCCTGGGCTTGTTAGTGCGGGGAGCGGGGGCGGCTCTCCAGCTGCAGCGGCTTCTCCTGTGGCAGAGCCCGGGCGCTGGGTGCGCAGGCTTCAGGAGCGGGGCTCCTGGGCTCCAGCGCGCAGGCGGGCAGGTGCGGCACACAGGCTCACTCGTCCCGCAGCATGGGGCGTCTTCCCGGCCCAGGGATTGAGCCCAGGTCCTCTGCACTGGCAGATGGATTCTTTATCACTGAGCCACCAGCGAGGTCCCCTAGGCAGCACTCTTACTTTGTAGCAAAAGCAATAGAACACAAAGGCTAGAGTAAAAGCAACAGGTCCAGTGCGGGGTCAGATTGGCTCTTCTCTGTGAGAAGAGTCAGCCAGACGGGTACCCAGGCCCCAGTGCGGACCCCTCTCAGCTTGACTTCCACATCTGCCCGTCAGGGATGGTCTGCACCTCCCTCCCAGGGCTGCAGGGAGGGTTACATGACTTTATCACATAAATCTAGAGGACACACTGGCCCAGAGTGAGGCCCGTGTGGCTGTGTTATTATTACTAGTCTTACCGCAATTGGAAATGCCAGAGGATCAGATGCCAGCCAGACTCCCAGGCAGAACAGCTTTGAGGGGCAGCTGGAGCCTCTGGCCCTATGACTCGGCCCCCAGGGCCTTGCTGAGTGCCTGGCACTGCAGATACACGGCTTCTCTGAATTAGAAACAAGAACGGCCAAAAGTTAAAGACAAAAGGTCCTGCTTTCCTTTCAGAAACCAACTGGAAAAAGTAGAGCACAGGTGTTTGACCCGGAAATGCCGCTTCCAGGCATAAGACCCAAGAAAGGTCTGCAGTGTAGAAAGCACTGCACCCAGGGCCCCAGCCCACGCGTGCCAATGTGGGTGTGTCCTGGAAAGGCCCGCAGGGTGCTGCTAAGTCACGCAAGTCTGCTGGCCCTGCGGTGGCGTCGTCTGCCCGCCCCTCCCAGGCCGCAGTGGTCCAGCCCCAGCGCGCACCCTGACCATCCTAGCCTCCTCAGGGTCCCCTGTCCTGAACACCTGCCCCTTAGCCTGTTCTCCACTATTTCTTAAAAAAAAAAATTTTTTTAGCAGTGGTTTTTAATTGAAGTATGGTTGATTTACAGTGCTGTGTTAAGTTCCGTTAGTGGTTCAGCTCTATATGTACACACACACACACACACACACACACACACACAAACACACTTCTTTTAAAACGTGCTTTTCCACTATGGTTTATCATAGGGTACTGATTACAGTTCCCCGTGCTCTCCAGTGGGACCTTGCTGTCTGTCCCTCTGTATAGAAATGCGTACATCACCACCCGCCGCTTCCCACTGCATTCCTCCCCTTCCCCTCTGCATCCATTTCCTCACAGATGGGCTCGCGTGGGTCGGGTTTTAGACTCCACGCGTGAGTGGTGTGGTGGGGCACTTGTCTTTCTCTGGCTAGCTCCGCTCAGCGTGGCGCCCTCGGGGTCCGTGTGCCGCGCATGTGCCACGCGTGGCCTGAGCGCCTTCTTTCTCACGGCCGCGTGGCGTTCTGCTGGCCATATGCAGCTCGTCGTCCTCACACGTCCATCTGTCAGTGAACATACAGGTCGTTTCCGTGTTTTGCCTAGTGAGTAGCGCTGCTGTGAATGTAGGCGTGTGTGTTGGAATTGCAGTTTTGTCCAGGTACATGCCCAGGAGTGGGACTGTTGGCTGTCTTTCTGTTTTCCGAGGAGCTTCCATACTGTTTTCCACAGTAGCTGCGCTGACTTACTTTCTAGGGGGTCTTTCTAGTGACAACCAGATCTTGCCAGCCCTGGGCTTAAAGCTCTTTAGGGGCTCCCCTGTTCTCTGGACCACATCCCTCCACTCCCCTTCTGGCCCATCCAGCCCTGGAGAAGGAGGTGTGGGTGGAGCGGGCGGATGGGGTTCCTCCAGATGCACAGAAGCCGTGGGGTAGGTGACGTACCCCACCCCCCACCCCCGCAGGCAGGTGACGGAGCAGCCCCGGGGAGGGGACTGCCTGCCTGAGCAAAGCGGGTCTGGCAGGGGCAGGCGTCCCCTGTCGTCCAGGGCTCATCTGGTCCACAGCCAGAGGCGGTGGGGCTGAGGCCTCATCTTACCCCTGGGGAGTCGCTAATGATGGTCTGTAATGGCCTTGCTTGGGAAGGGATGACCTCACCGGCCACACCCTGATGAGAGGAGGCTGGAGTCAGAGGCAGGCGGCTCCTTCATCACCCTGAGACCTGCTTGGGCTTGTCTTGCCTGAGAAATGAGGGGGCCGTGTATGCACACGCACCCATGGATCTGGTCCTCCACAGGGCCAGAGGGAGAAGGCTCCCAGCCCCGTGGGTGAGCAGACTCGGGGGGCAGGGTGGGCAGGCCTTGCTTCTGCTCAGCGTCTCTGGCTTCCGTTAAGGACTTGGATGTGGGTCCCTGTGCTCCCGGCCGCATCAGCGGTGATGCGGGGGGCCTGCCCGCTGCAGACGCGGCATCCGGGGGCCAGCCTGCGTGTGCCGGGCGGTGGCGGCAGGTTCCAGCACGGTCTTGCTGCCTGCCCCCGCCCTGCCCCATTCACTGGGGCTGACTGTGTTTGCTCTGGGGAGCAGCCCTGGGGGAAGAGGAGTGGCCCCTCTCCTGGGGGCGGCCTCCCTCTGCCCCAGGCCCAGCGCAGGGCCCCCGAGAGCTCATCTCTCTTGTGGCCTCCTTGTCACATCCGGTTCAAGGTGACCCCTCCACAGGTTGCAAGTTCTTTCTTGTGTCTGGCCTTAGTCACTCCTGCTGTTGCACCTGATTCATATATCGTAGGACAGCCGAGGCCCCATCATCCTGCCACCCAGCCTGACATCACTGAGCTTCCCGCAGGCATGTTCCCACTCCTGGGAGCATGTGCCCGGTTGGCACAGGAAGCGGCTGCTGGATGAACGTGCAAGTGAGGGAGTGAGTGGCTCAGATCCTCCTGCGAGAACGCTAAGTGGATGAGGGGGTCCTTGGGGGCCCGGGCTGAGATGGGGACAGAAACGGGAACCCAAAGGGAGGCCAGAAAAAAAGAGGTCAGGAGGAGAGAGATGGACTGAGGGCACAGAGAGGGGCCAGGCGCCCCTGAGCCCCGCTGGCGGCCAGACCTCAGCCAGAGACGCCTGGGATGGACGGGGCCCACGGGGCGGCGGGACGGCACGGCCAAAACAGACTGGAATCGCAAGTGCTCAGAGTGAGGGCCCATGAGGCACGACCTGGGACCCAGCGTGGGGACAGGGTGTGGCCTGGGCCAAGGCCAGAGCAAGGACCCAGGGCCCCAGCCACGCCCTGTCTCTCTGTCTCCATCTCAGCCAGGCAGGCAGTGAGGTGGGAGTTGCTGCAGATGAGGACGGAGGGTCAGAGAGGCCCCCAGGCTTAGGGTTGCGTAGGAGGCGTCGCCCCTCAGCCCTTGGCTGGAGGACTGGCTCCGGAGGAGACTGCCGCTCCCCCCCCAACCCCCGCCGCCCCCCCAGCCCTGTGCTTGGGCACGCCGGCACTGCCAGGCACTTACTCAGGCTGTCGAGGGCCCAGCCCCCAGCCCGGCACCCGCGGGCTTCCCCAGCCCAGGCGGAGGGCAGCAAGAGGGAACAAAGGTCCAGTCTCTGCCTGCTCAGGCCCCCACCCCCTTGCCTGCCCCTGGCACAGAAGGACCCAGGCCCCAGGGAGCCCAGGAGCAAAAGCAGCCCCTGCCCCTTTGCCGGCACCGTGAGAACGCCTCCTCCCGCCCCTCGCCCCTCGGGCCTGGTGTTCCCCAGGCCTGAAGGTGGGAAGGCTGGGGACTTCCCCCTGGTGGCCCGGTGGCTGAGGCCTCACGCTTCCAGTACAAGGGGCCCGGGTTCCCTCCCTTCAGGGAACTAGACCCCCAGTCCCGAAACCAGGACCCAGTGCAGCCAAAGAAAGGAAGATGAGGAGGCCGGCAGCCACATAGCTGGGGCTCGAACCACGGGGCCTCACGACAGACGAGTGAGGCTGAGACTGGACTGCTGGATGTAACTCGTGGCGAGATGGGGCGGGACACAGCAGGGAGCCTGGCGGCCCCAAGGTGGGAAGTCCTAGGAAGCAGCTGAATCACTCACTCTTCCCGCTGTGCCCACCTACCTGCCGCCTGGAGCCGGTCCAGTGCTGGCCACAGCAGAAGGGATAACGCCAGGCGGGCAGCAGAGACGGGGAGACAGGAGTCGGCAACCCAGACCCCCGAATTCCCGACTGGGGCTGACCTGGTCAGAGGTGAAGCCGCTGCAGCGGGGGTCCCAGTTCCCCATCTCCCACTGGGGGCCTCGCTCCCTGGGCCATGGCCTTCCAGCCCCTCCAGGCCCCTTCCGTGTCCCCTGCTCCCCCAGGGTTGAGTCTGAAGCCTCCAGAGGGGCCCGCCTGGAGGGCTGCCGCTCAGCTGCCCTGAGGAAGCCGGGCACGGACCAGGCCCCCCTGTAGGCCCAGGTCAAGACCAAGAAATGAAGGTGAGGGGCTCACTGTGCCCAAACGGGAGTGGGCATCGGGGTGTGTTGGCCCCACCGCACAGAAATGGGTGCTGTGGCTCGGGGGCCCGAGGGGCCTGGCTCCCGCGGGGCTGGCCCACTCACTGACCAGCATCACGTCCTGCAGGCATCCTAGGGACGGTGCGGGGGAGAGTGAGGGAGACAGACGCACAGCCCACGTCCCATCCCCGAGAGCAGCAAGAGGAAGGGCCTCAGCTGTGGGGCCCAGTCAGGACCCGGGGCGGCGGCGTGGTATAGGCAGCGTCCAGGCGGGCAACGCTGGGTGTGTCTGGGCAGTCAGGGGCTCTGCTGTGCGACCCTGGTGCACGGAACGTCTCCACACCTCGCTCCCTGTCACCCAGGGGGCTAAAGCCCCAGTGTCCCTGCCGACCCACACCCCAGCTGCTCCTCCCAGCTTTGGGCGGCTCTGACCAGTCCCAGTAAGTGCCCAGCAGGCCCCCGGATATGGCCATAGTGCTTCTCCTCACTGCCCTGGCCCTTATCAGACACCACTCATTTTAAAGAAAAAATAATATTTATTTGCAATATAAACAAAGTCCCGTTGCTGGTTCGGGAATATATATATATATATGTGTGTGTGTGTATGTTTGTGTGTGTGTGTGTGTGTGTGTATGTAGGGTCACAAATCTTCCTTCATAAGATCATAAAGCAGAACTGGCCACCCTTGTTGGCATACCCTCATTTACACAAATCTGATGCGTTTTTCTGGGTTTTTCTTTTCAAAGGTAAAAAAAGAGAGAGAAAGAGAACCATGTACACAGCATGGAAGCTTCTTGTCAATTTCTCAACTGTGGCAAGATTTTTACCTGCTGCCTTGAAGAATCCCTGAAAACCAGCCCTGTGAGGTAAGATGCATTGGGGCAGGGTTTCCGTGGCCTCGCTCACACGCCGAGTGTTGGCTCGCTCAGGGACCCCGCTCCTCCCCGGGGCCCCCACGCAGCTCCACCATCCGGGAAAACGGAGCTTGGAGAGGAATGAAACTGGGGCAGGAACCCGGAACCCATGGCTCTGTTCTGCGGACAGCGGGCTTGGGTGGCAGGATGGACAGGCCTCACGCCCCTTTCCCTGTCCGCCCTTGCTGCCCCACCCCCCCACCCCCCGGGACTGAAATGGATGTGAGTTTCTTAATCCAAGGCATGGGCAAAGCGTGCACAGGGCCGGCTCCCACGGGTTGAGGGGCTGGAAGTGGCAGCTGGAACCCAGGCAACAGCCAGGGTTGGGGAGGAGACCTGGGAGGCGGGGCTGCGCCCTCCACCTAAACTTCCCCAGCCACTGGGCCTGCACCCTCAGCTGCAAACAGAGAGAGAGAGACAGAAGTAGTGGGCACGGATAAAAAGGGCCTGGGGCCCTCCTCGGGGCTGAGCCCAGAGGGTTAATGCTACTGCTTGGCAGTCCCCTGTGGCCTCCTCTTCTGCCTGGGGTGGTCTGCAGCGACCACCAGAGGCCAAGTGGGTGGGCAGAGAAGGCAAAGGTCACCTGTCCAGCCCACCACTCACAGCGGTCATCACAGGCAAATGCAGCGCCAGGTTGGGCTCCGCAAAGCAGGAGATGCAGCCAGGCCTGGGAGACCCCTGCTGGGAGGAGTGAACCACCCCTTTAAGGGCCGCTGCAGAAACGGAGGCTTCACACATGTGCAAAATGCATTTGGTCAAGATCAACGTGGGGTTTGTCTTTTCCATTAAAACAGAAACAAAAACTCAAGAATTGCTTTTTGAAATAGGAAGAAAAACAAACTGATAACACCTCTCTCTCTCTCTCTCACTGGATCAAGAAAGGGATGAAATACTGGTTTATACAATCCACTGTTGCATATAGCCTGAAAATAACACTTTCCATTACAAAAAGGAACAATCAAGCAGAGCTTCAACACGCTCTCCGCTCCAGGGAGCTTGGGTTTACCTGCCAAAAGTAAAAAGTAAACTCAGGTCCGTGGATGTGTCTTTTAAAAAAACAGCCAAACTGGCTGAGCCGTCAGCAGAAAGGAGTGTCCTGGGCCAAGGAGAGGCCCCGAGGGACTCCCAAAGCCATGTGTCTGATCGCCTCGGGCCCCTCCGGAAAGTCCTGCCGGCGGAGGCCTGGCTGTGGGACGTTGAGGGGCGCTCACCTCTGGGCACAGGTGAGCTGGGTTCCTTGGGTCAGAGGCAGCAGGCCGGGGCCCTCCCGGCGGGGGCCCGGGGAGGGGCTGGCCCGTCGCCCCGTGCCCCCGGCCTCACGTGGACTCAAGCGTGTTGAGTGGGAACAGGCTGTGGTTGGTAGGTGTGGAGAAGTAGAGCTGCTCGCCGGGGGTGTGGTTGTCACACGGGCTGCTCAGCCCCAGCGTCCGCTCGAAGTCCANCCGTCGCCCCGTGCCCCCGGCCTCACGTGGACTCAAGCGTGTTGAGTGGGAACAGGCTGTGGTTGGTAGGTGTGGAGAAGTAGAGCTGCTCGCCGGGGGTGTGGTTGTCACACGGGCTGCTCAGCCCCAGCGTCCGCTCGAAGTCCAGCAGCTGCCCCATAAAGTTGAAGTTGGGTGAGATGTTGGACTTTTTCCTCTTGACAAAGTCGTAGGCGTCATTGAGCGACAGGTTCATCTTCTGCATCAGGTAGGCCACTGTGACAGTCACCGAGCGGCTGATGCCCGCCAGGCAATGCACCAGGACCCCGCACTTCTTGGAGCGGGCCTCGTCTGCAACACATGGGCATGGGTCAGGCTGGTGCCTCCTCCAGGGAACTCCCGCGGGGCGGGCACAGAGAGGGGCACAGCAAGGGACTGGTGCCGCCCGACTCCCAAGGGACTTGGTGAAGTCCCAGGCGGGTGGGACAGCAACTTGGGGTCGAGGTCAAGAGTGTGACCATGGAGGGGCTCTGCCACAGTTCCAGCTGACACGCCTGCACCTCGGTTTCTGCTCTGTCGGACAGACCTGCTTACTGACAGGGCCCTTAGAGAGAGCCGAGCCAAGGGAGGGCTCCATGAGCCCTGTGCCTGCTGCCAGTCTTCCCGCTGCTGGAACTGTGTGCTACGTGTGACGTGCCGAGGAGTCACCTGTGTCCTCTCGGGTCATCTGCAGCATGGCTACCAAGGTTATCTTGTATATGAGACAGGCAGACACACGCAGTGACAAGGCCACACAAGGGTTCCTGCTAACACGCAGCACTCACCCCTGCTAGCCCACCTCCTGGGGCAGCTCCAGGGGCACCCCAAGAGCCTCCTTGGGCCACGGGCATCATGGAGGCCCTGCCACAAGGGACCAGCGGGCAACGCTCAGCTCTGGACTGGGCCCAGCCAGTCCCCGGGGGCCTGAGTCCTGCTCCTGAATAGATGGGGGACCAGGGCCACACCTAGTTTCACCAGTGGATCTTAAGTGGGGCCCACCCAGCCCACTTGCTCGACTGTTCCCCGGCCCGTGTGCCAGTGACACCTCCCAGCACAGCCACTCAAGTTCCGTCAGCTCTCCCCGCACCCTCCCCAGTGTGGTGCCAGGCTCCTGACACGTAGTCGGAGCTCACACGCTGGCTGAGCCACTGACCAGCTCAGTCCTATGCTCTCCCCACCAGACCCGAGGGCGGCTGCACCGCTGTGCCATGGCTGTGTTGGGGACAGATATGTATGAGAGGCAGCCCTGGGGCCCGCGGGGTTCCCGCCTGAACCCCGGGAGCCAGGCCCACTCCTGCAGGAGGTGCGGAGGNCCTCCCTCCTTTGCCGGGCTCCAGGGGAGCCCGGGAGCTACCGTGGGCCCAACAGTGGGGAAAAAAGGAACGCCCAAGTGGGAAAACTTTGCTCAGACCACTCAGATCACGCCCGGAAAGGGATGTAGAGGGGCTACTGTACCAGCTTACACCCGCACAGCTTGGGCCGAGAGCCCTGGAGGGGAGGATGCGAGCGGGGGAGACGTGGCGCCGACTGGACAGGCCGGGCACGGGGAGAGAAAGCCGCCTCCGTCAGGGGCATCCGGGAGCCACAGGAGCGCCTCAATTCCAGACTGCGTCTCGCTGCCGCCCTTACCTTGGAGGTAGTAGGCCTGGCAGCCGTCGTCGCGCAGCTTTTGCAGGAGAAGGCCAAGCACCGAGGCGGGAGCGCCGGGCTCTGGCTGCCATTCGGCTGTGGCCTCGTCGTAGAGCAGCACGGTGGCCGCCTTGCAGCGCGTAGCGAAACGCTCCTTGTCGGCGTGGTTGGGGATGATGGAGCGAATGGGCAGGTTGCCTTTGCGGAGGCGGCGCAGCATGAGGCCCGGGATGGCCAGGTTGATGGCCGTCTCGATGTGTGACGACTCGAAGAGCTCGTGCGGCCGGCAGTCGAGCAGCAGCAGGGACGCGCCGCCGCGCGCCTCCAGCTCCTCCTGCAGCCACTCGGCGCTCTTGCAGGGCATGGCCCCTGCGCCCGCCGCCGCGCCTGCCCCGGTGCCGGCGCCAGATCCAGATCCTGCACCGGGCTCCGACCCCGCCCCGGTGTCCCCAGCCGCCGACGCCCCCGAGGCCGACATGTGCGCCCGCGCTGGGGGGCCGCGGAGCTGGTTTTTCATGGGGAGCGCGGGCGGCCCGGGGCCGGGGCCGGGCAGCCCTGCCCTGGGACGGCGCCCCGGCCGCGCGGGCCCCAGCCGCGTCTCCGGGCGCCCGCCTCCCGCCGAGCTGCTCGCCCGCCGCCCCGGCCTCCCGGCCTCCGTCCCGCCCGGCCCTCCGCGCGCTCCGCGGCCTGACAGCCCCAATTAAACAGCGTCTCAGGCGGCCGCGCGCCCAGGCGTCCTCGGGGGGGCGGGGCCGCGCCGCGGCTCCCGAGCTTAAAGGCGCCGCGGCTCCGCCGCCCCTCCCCACAGGATCTGCGGGCACGCGAGCGGTCCCCTAAGCCCGGAGACCAGCCCCCTGGCCTTCGCTCGGCCTCAGCGCTGCCGCCCAGAACCCACTACAACTCTCCCAGGGGCCCGACCAAGACACTCCTGGGTCCCTATCCCGGAGTTCCCAGTTCTGTGCCTGTCCCAAGAGCGGTCCTCGGGGGACCCGCTCCAGGGATCCTCTCCCCTACATTCCCGCAGTCTCCCGGGGATGGAGCGGAGGAAAGGGGCGATCAAGCTGAGCCGAAGTCCTGTCGACTCCACTAATTCCTGAACAACTCCCAGCGAGTTCAGCAAACGGGAACTGAACACCTACTCCGTGCCATTCCCTGTGCGCCTAGGCTGTCACAATTTCAGGCGGCTGCACAGCCCCAAAGAGGGCTCTGCGTTTGGAGACCTGAGGGGTCGTCTCACTCCAGCAGGTCCGAGGGGGAAAGCAGGACTAGGCAGTTGCGAAGGTAGGAAGGCCCAGGGCCATGCCACCCTCCGCGGGCTAGGTTGTAGAAATCCCCAAAATGATCGGCCCTGGGAAAAGACAGCGGGACCTTTAAGAAAGCTTTACAAGCGGAGTGGTGACAGGCGCGGAGTGAAGCGCCACGTGACTTTTCCACAGGACCGGGGTAGGAGGGAGGGGGGCCCCACCCTGTAATCTGCTCTCCTCCCACCTTTCCTAACTCACGAATCAACTTTAATGACAGGCAGGACGCACCACGCAGAACGCCAATCGCAGCCGAAGGAACGGGGCAGAGGGAAGGCGGGGCCCGCCAAAAGTTCCACCCAGCGCGGGCTGGGCGGGGCCTCAGCGGCACAGGCTGCGGGTGGCAGGCTGGCTGGCTCGGCGGAGGAGGTGAATGGAGCCGCAGGTAGCCCTGGAACAAAGCGGCTCCACTAGCGCGGCGCGCGTGCGCGGAGCCTGCCGCGCTTCCCCTACGGAGTCTGGGCTGTCTGCGCTGTGGAGGGAGTCCCTGGCTGATCCTGCAGTCCGTCCGGTCCGATCCCCGCCCGGCGGAGTGCGCCCACCTCCTTGGGGCTTACCCCCTCCCACTCTGTCCGAGGCTGGGCGGCTCCCCGCCACCCTGCCTCTACATCCAGGAGGGAATCAGGGTCAGAGATGAATGGCGGCGGTGCCTGAGAGTTGCCAGAGTGCGTGCCTCTGGAACCTGCAGGATTTGAGCTTTCTGACCAGGTAGAGGAGCGGCCCTGCGGCATTCCCCGCTACCCACCTCCCCACTAACGCCCTTTTGTCCTCGCGGAGGAGAGTCTACCAGAAGGTTTCATCCCAACTGCAGGGCTGTGTCGCAGAGGAGCAGGGATCTCTTCCACGGTTACACTTCCGGAAAGACGAGAGTATTGCAGTCATAGATGGTCCTCGCATCCGAGATGCTAGGCCCAGGGAGGTGATAGGAAAAGCAGGTCTCTGGCCTCCCACGCAGGCTTGCCCTAGGGTTGCTGGGTAGCGCCTTCTTGCCTGAGGATCCGGAACGCGTGGAAAGGGCTCGCCGAGCCTGAGGGGCTCAGATGCACACTCTGCTCTGCTGCTTGCTGATAAGTTGTGATGGTTCTCACCTCTCTGGGCCTCAGGTCTCCCCATGTGGGAGGGTGCTGGGACCGACAGTACCCAAACAGTCCATCCCAAAGTCTGTCAGCCCGAGAAAGCGGTAGTCCAGGTGCTGGTCGGCGAGGATGGAGACCGCACTCAAACGAAGAGTCCTGGGATTGACTCCTCTGCGCTTCCAGTGAAGGGGCAGCAGGTGCCACCCCTTTGTCAGAAAACTAAGCTCCCACATGCTGGGCTGTGCAGCCAAGTAATAGACAAGAGGTCTGAGCAGACACACATGGGAGAGGACCTCCTCGGCAATGAGCTTCCCTCAGTGGGCTTGTTGGGGGCCTGTTGGAGTGTGGACTACAGCAGTGTTCTCATTACTGGGGGTCCAATGGAGAGGGGTCTCTCTGTGCCCCTCCCAGGAGACGGAAAGACCCCCACCTTCCCAGTTAGCTCGTGGTGGCTCCCTATTCTCCCTCCCACTCCGGACTCCTCTCAGGGACAGCCACCCTGGAGGAGAGGCCTGTGAGGACGCTTGGAACTGGGACGCCTCCCTGCGGGTGGGGGCCTCCTCCTGTAGTACAGGACAAGGGACAGCATCTGGGGAGGGAGGAGGTACAGTGGAAGCAAAGCAGCCTGGCCGCCTGACGTGCAGCCTGGCCCCAGCCGGTCACCCTGGCTGTAGAAGAGCCCAAAGCCTTGGTTCCTGAGTGGAAGCCCTGCCTCCGGCCGTGACCAGTTGGGCACGATGCACACAGTGGTCCCGGCAGGGCTGCCCCTGAGTGTTGGGGGAAGGGGCGGTGGACAGACACAGAACGCTCTGATGCACATACACAGCTCAGAGCCTGACAGGAACTTGCTTAGGGTCCAACATATGCTAGCGCGGCCCCTGCCCAAGGCCTTGCTCTACAACTGTGAGCCTCTCAAGGATCCTGGAAGAGGGTACCAGGTGGCCTGGGCCAGGCCTGAGATCAAAGGCATTCCTCCTCTTCAGGAATGTGGCCTTTCCCGCCCTTCCAGGTTCAGATCCTTCCTCACCTGCAGCCCCTGGAAGAGGTGCCGCACTCACGAGGGTCTCCTTCAAGGGCAGGGTCGGTCCCTGGCAGTGAGTGGGGAGCTGTGGGTGGGTGTGGAGTTGTCTGCAGAACGGACCCCTCTCCCACATGCCTCAGGCCTTTGCACACTTTCCTCAGCCTGGACAGTTTTTGCACTCACTCTCTGTCCATCTTCTAGATGAATATCCCAGCTTCTAGATTCTCTAGGCCAGGTGATCCCAGGACCCTGCCCCCATCTTGGCTCTGGACTCTATCACAGTCATAGTCACAGCACCCCCCGTCCTCACATACAAAGGGAGAAATACAACTCTCCCTTTGTATGTCCAGTGCCCTGTCTCCCTTACCAAGTCCTCTCCTCCTGCCACCTCTGTCTCATCCCTCGTCCCTTAGTTGCCAGGCCTGAACCCCATAGACACGTTTGGAGCCATTCACCCTGTCTGCACACTTTCAGCCCCAGAACCACATGGTGGAGGGGCCTTCAGTTCAGTTCAGTTGCTCAGTCGTGTCCGACTCTTTGTGACCCCACAAATCGCAGCACGCCAGGCCTCCCTGTCCATCACCATCTCCCGGAGTTCACTCAGACTCGCGTCCATCGAGTCAGTGATGCCATCCAGCCATCTCATCCTCTGTCGTCCCCTTCTCCTCCTGCCCCCAATCCCTCCCAGCATCAGAGTCTTTTCCAATGAGTCAACTCTTCTCATGAGGTGGCCAAAGTACTGGAGTTTCAGCTTCAGCATCATTCCCTCCAAAGTAATCCCAGGGCTGATCTCCTTCAGAATGGACTGGTTGGAGCTCCTTGCAGTCCAAGGGACTCTTAAGAGTCTTCTCCAACACTGCAATTCAAAAGCATTGATTCTTTGGCGCTCAGCTTTCTTCACAGTCCAACTCTCACATCCATACATGACTACAGGAAAAACCATAGCCTTGACTAGACGGACCTTTGTTGGCAAAGTAATGTCTCTGCTTTTCAATATGCTATCTAGGTTGGTCGTAACTTTTCTTCCAAGGAGTAAGGGTCTTTTAATTTCATGGCTGCAGTCATCATCTGCAGTGATTTTGGAGCCCCCAAAAATAAAGTCTGACACTGTTTCCACTGTTTCCCCATCTATTTCCCATGAAGTGATGGGACCAGATGCCATGATCTTCGTTTTCTGAATGTTGAGCTTTAAGCCAACTTTTTCACTCTCCTCTTTCACTTTCATCAAGAGGCTTTTTAGTTCCTCTTCACTTTCTGCCATAAGGGTGGTGTCATCTGCATATCTGAGGTTATTGATATTTCTCCCGGCAATCTTGATTCCAGCTTGTGTTTCTTCCAGTCCAGCGTTTCTCATGATGTACTCTGCATATAAGTTAAATAAGCAGGGTGACAATATACAGCCTTGACGTACTCCTTTTCCTATTTGGAACCAGTCTGTTGTTCCATGTCCAGTTCTAACTGTTGCTTCCTGACCTGCATATAGGTTTCTCAAGAGGCAGGTCAGGTGGTCTGGTATTCCAATCTCTTTCAGAATTTTCCACAGTTTATTGTGATCCACACAGTCAAAGGCTTTGGCATAGTCAATAAAGCAGAAATAGATGTTTTCCTGGAACTCTCTTGCTTTTTCCATGATCCAGCGGATGTTGGCAATTTGATCTCTGGTTCCTCTGCCTTTTCTAAAACCAGCTTGAACATCAGGGAGTTCACGGATCACGTATTGCTGAAGCCTGGCTTGGAGAATTTTGAGCATGACTTCACTAGCGTGTAAGATGAGTGCAACTGTGCGGTAGTGTGAGCATTCTTTGGCATTGCCTTTGGCACTGGAATGAAAATTGACCTTTTCCAGTCCTGTGGCCCCTGCTGAGTTTTCCAAATTTGCTGGCATATTGGGTGCAGCACTTTCACAGCATCATCTTTCAGGTTTTAAAATAGCTCAACTGGAATTCCATCACCTCCACTAGCTTTGTTCGTCGTGATGCTTTCTAAGGCCCACTTGACTTCACACTCCAGGATGTCTGCTTCCAGGTGAGTGATCACACCATCGTGATTATCTGGGTCACGAAGATCTTTTTTGTACAGTTCTTCTGTGTATTCTTGCCACCTCTTCTTAGTATCTTCTGCTTCTGTTAGTTCCATACCATTTTTGTCCTTTATCGAGCCCATCTTTGCATGAAATGTTCTCTTGGTATCTCTAATTCTCTTGAAGAGATCTCTAGTCTTTCCCATTCTGTTGTTTTCCTCTATTTCTTTGCACTGATCGCTGAGGAAGGCTTTCTTATCTCTTCTTGCTATTCTTTGGAACTCTGCATTCAGATGCTTTTATCTTTCCTTTTCTCCTTTGCTTTTCACTTCTCTTCTTTTCTCAGCTATTTGTAAGGCCTTCCCAGGGGGCAAAGCTTGGTTGCAACAACAGGAGCTCTGATGTGAACTGAATAGAACTGGCGTGCACCACCCCAGCCGCCCCCCGCCCCGTGTCCATGTGGCATGGTGACCCGGGAACTGTCACCAAGTGTCAGCATCTTGGAAGTGAGTCTCCCTCTTCCCACTGGTGCCCCTGGATTTCTTAGAGGTGAGCCACCATGTTTTCAATGGGATGGGCAGGAGTGGGGAGGGTTGTCCGTTCCTGGCCCTCACATCTTAGCACAGATTTGGCGTGAGCTCTTGCTAGCTTCCACGAGGGCAGATTCTCCCACTGTGAGAGCTGAGCAGAGGCAGGGGCTGGGCACTACAGTCCAGGATGCCTGCTCTGGTGCAGAGCCAGTCCCTACCCAGGACCACTCCACGCTGGAGGAGATGCGCCATCCAGAGCCCTGCCTAAGACCCAGACTAGCAGTCTCTGCTTGCCCCTGAACCTTGGGATAGCTTCTCCCACGTAACTTGGTGAGGTACCTGTATGGGTTGCAGTCAGAACACCTAGTGTCTAAGCCAGGCCAGGAGTGGACTGTGAAAGGCCTGGCAACTTTCCTGTCCCGGAGAGAACTCCTGGCTGTACCCATCTGTGTGTGTGCACGTACACGTACACACACACACTCTTAAGGACACAATACAGGCCCAAACACACAGATCTATGTGTTCACACATACATGCTCACAGGCACAGATGTGTGTGTAGAAAGACACAGAACACCAATCCCTGGTAATCCAGTGCTCTGCCTTCCAGTGCAGGGGACAAGGGTTTGATCCCTGGTGGGGGAACTAAGATTCCACATGCTGCGGAGCAACTAAGCCTGTGAGCCAAGAGCCCACATGCTCTGGAGCCCACGTGCTACAACTGAGACCTGACATAACCAAAAATAAAATAATTTTAAAAATACACAAAGACAGTAACTGGTTGGGGTTGGAGCCAGAGCTTTAGCTAAGGCATTCTCTTCCTAGGCCTCAGTTTCCTCATCTGTAAGATGGACAGACAAGCCCTGCTTTGCTCACCTCACTGGGGAACCTGGGGTGGAGCAGGGCCAAGGAGCTGAGTGCTGCACGGGCGTGAGGGCAAGCGGTACAGCCTCTGCGCGGGGACCAGGCCTGCTGGACGTCAGTCCCAGGCCAGCCAGCCGTGAGCAGGGCTTGAAATGCCCAGGCTGACCAGCCCGGCAGACCCCCTCAGGCCTGAGAGAGCTTGGAACAGAGGGCAGGTGGGGTCAGGAGAAAGGCCTGGCTGGGCCATGAGCAGGATATTCACTTGAAATGTTCACTTGCTCACACAGGGGAGGTCACGGAGGCAGGATACCCAGCCTGCTGCAAGCTCAACTGCCCATAAGTAGGTAGAGAGTGGAACTGCACTCTCATGCAGAAACAGCCAACACACGTGTGCACATACTGTCTGTGATATGTAGACAGACTGTGTCTGGGCACTTGCCTCCCAGTTAAGAGGGGTGTCCACAGAGAGCCCAGAGGCATTATTACAGGCTGGTGGAGTCCACGGTCACCCAGGCCCACCCTTCCCTACTGGCCCGGGTTGGGGTGTTCTGGGCTAACTAGCTCTGGATGGCGGAGAAGGCAGTGGCACCCCACTCCAGTACTCTTGCCTGGAAAATCCCATGGACAGAGGAGCCTGGAAGGCTGCAGTCCATAGGATCGCTGAGGGTCGGACACGACTGAGCGACTTCACTTTCACTCTTCACTTTCCTGCATTGAAGAAGGAAATGGCGACCCACTCCAGTGTTCTTGCCTGGAGAATCCCAGGGACGGGGGAGCCTGGTGGGCTGCTGTCTCTGGGGTCGCACAGAGTCAGACATGACTGAAGCGACTTAGCAGCAGCAGCAGCAGCAGCAGCTCTGGATGGAGTGGAGGGATCTATCCCTGCCTGCCTCCCCGAGGGGAATGCCAGGCCCCAGTGACGGCAGAGTTGCACGGACAGGCTGCTGCCTGGGACGGTTCCAGCCTCCTCCCACCCGGCCCAGGTGTTGAGGCCCTGAGGAGCAGTGGGGAGGGTGGCTCACACCCGGGGAGAGCCAGAGGGCGAAAGCCAGCAGGAAGGAAGCCAGGGCAGAGCTCGGGGAACTCCCCAGGGAGCCTCGCCTCCCAAGTGGGCTCACTTTTTGAGAACCTGCCCTGGATGAGGCAGTGTGGCAACCTCAGAGGGAGACTAGACGGATATCATCCTCTCTCCCCAAGCTGCCCACCCAGCAGCAACTGCAGGCCCTCAGCCAGCCTCCCCAGGTGGATTCCTGGGGCTACTCATTTGAGAGTGTGGCTTTCCTGGCCAAACACCAGCCCAGAGTCAGCCACTCGGCCATGATTCTTCCCGGGCAGGCATTACTAGTCAATCATAGCACTTGCTGCACTATCCTCAGGCCTCAAAACCAGTTGATTACCTGTGGTAGTCAAGGGAGACAAAACCTATCTGCTGAATTCCTAATTCATAGCCGGCCCAGCTCGCTTCACCCTGACCTCCTCCTCCTTCCTACTCGGTGCCCCAGACAGAGCACCCCTGCCTCCACACACTTCCTCCCCTGCTCTCTACCTACTTATGGGCGGTTAAGCTTGCAGGAGTTGGGGTACAGCAGGGCTGGGTATCCTGCCTCTGCGACCTCCCCTGTGTGAGCCTCCTTGCATCACCAGAGTCCCCCATAAGGTCAGCCAGAGACCTGGGCCCAGCCAGGCCTTTGCCATGATCCCACCTGCCTGCTGTTCCAAGCTCTCTCAGGCCTGGGGGTCCCCTCAAGAAAGGAGGGGGCGGTCCGCCGGGCTGGTCATCACAGACAAGTTGAACATTTCAAGCCCTGCTCACGGCTGGCTGGCCTGGGACTGATGTCCAGCAAGCCTGGTCCCCGCGCAGAGGCTGTACCGCTTGCCCTCATGCCCGGGCAGCACTCACCTCGGCCCTGCACCACCCCAGGTTCCCCAGTGAGGTGAGCAAAGCAGGGCTTGTCTGTCCATCTTACAGATGAGGAAACCGAGGCCTAGGAAGGGAATGCCTTACCTAAGGGTCTGGCTCCAACCCCAACCAGTTAACTCACTTACCCACAGCGCCGTGAATCATGGTGGCCAAGGAAACACACAAACACAGGCAAGTGGGAAGGGCAGACACGCCTGCCTGGGGCTCCCACACACAGGCCCCTGTCATCTTCCTGATCAGGCTTGTTTCCTTCTGGTCTCATGTCCAAGCTTTGCACCAGCCCTGTGAGGGCTGTCAACTGCTTTGACCAGTGGGGAAACTAAGGCCCATGGTTATAGTCCCAACTGGGCAGGGGGCTGGGCCCCAGACTAAGAACCGGAGCCCCGTTCCCCCAGTCCAGTGGCGCCCAGGTGGCTCTGGCCTCCACAGGGAGCCCCTTGCTCTCCCAGCTCTCCCATCACTGGAAAGGCAGGGGGCCCTCGCTGGCAGGGTTGGGGACAGACGTGGGGCACGTGCAAGGAGGTGTGTGCTATCCGATGTGTTTCTATGGCTAATTCTTCCCACGACCCAGAACCTGTCCACTGTGGCTCCACAGTCTGCCCTGGACCATTTCACTAGCCTCCTTCCCTGCCCCCTGCTCCATCCCCACAGTCCATTCCCCACCCAGCGGCCAGAGGGATCTTCTGAGAATGAGACCTGGTCCTTCCCTGCTTACAGACCAGCGTGGCCTCAGTGATCTGGTGTGGCCCCTCTCCCGCCTCCCCTCAGGGTCCAGGGTCCCCCAGCCCAGGCCCCTGCAGCACCCTGCCTGCTGTCTCCGCAGGGCCTTAGCACTCACTGGTCTGACTGACTGCATGCTTATCCTCCCCACCCCCGCCTGGCCTCCAGAGCCAGCGTGGGCACCAGAGGTGGCTGAGTCTGAATAGGGATCCGACTTCCTTGTGGACTCCTGGGTCACCAGCCACGAGCACGGTCCTGGGATTTAAAATGCCTCTGGCCCTTCACTGCTACACTGGAGGATCCCAGCAACCTCTCACTTCCACTCCTTCCTCACTTGGCCCTCAGCCTGTCCTGCGTGGGCTGCCCAAAGTCACAAGTCTCCTTACTGTGATGGGGTGGCTCCTGCTCCCGCCAAGCCTGGCAGGCCATCCTCCCCGTGCTCAGGCTGGTGGCTTCGGTCTCCCTGTTTGAGAGCGCGGGCCCCCACCTGACCAGGGGCATCTCATCCTCCCTCTGTAGACTGATCCCGAACTCCCACTCCCAGTGGACCCAGGGGGCCCCCTCAAGTCCCAGGTCTGAGTTCCAGTCCTGCACACCACCATTCGCCCGCCTGGAAGAGGGGCTGGACTGGGTGGGGAAGCCCCCTATGTTGAAACTGAGGTCACCCCTAGAGGACCAGGAAAAACAGCTCAACAGCCCTGAGAAAGCAGCGGCCAGCTCCAATTTCCTTGTGGTTTGGAGGAAGGTGGAGGAGAAGAAAAGGGCTCAGCAGGTCCCCTGCCCTAAAATTGTGGGTGAAGGTGAGTCTGGTCCTCTCTCACACCTCTCCCCAGAACCTCTGCCATGGGCTGATCTCCCCCTTCAGGATTGTGGACAGCACCACATGAGCCCACCTGGGGCTCAGGGATGGAAGCCAGGGCTCTGGGGGTGCAGCAGCCACCCTGTCACCCTTGGCCTCCTGCTTGACTCCTCTGATTCTTTCTGAAGCCACCTCTGCAAGGGCGGGCCTGGCGCTCCAATCGTTTGTTGGGGCAAGGGGTGGGGTTGCGGGGGAGGTGGCCAGAGAGTGCCTCTGGCTGGCATTCCCAGCCAGAGCAAAGGCAAAGAGCAGTGATGGAGTCTGGGGTGGTGCCCTCTGTCTTGTCCAAACCAGCTGTGGTTTTCTAAGTAGGCTAGCTAGCAGTGGCAGGCTCCTGACGGTAAAGTCAATCCAACCTTTCAGGCTGGGAGGGTGGAGGTGGCTGGGAATTCCCAGGGCACCTGGCGGGCGGATGTGCCAGGGGCCTGGGATGGGTGCTTCTGGTGGGCCAAGGGGTGGTGCATGGTAGGTGTCTCTGTAGCTGCCAGGCCCAACTGCCTTATTAGCACCCGCCTGCTGCCAGCCTGGGCCTGTCTGGTCCACTCCCCATCGGCCCACACATCCTGTCTTTCAGGAATCCCTCCCGTGAGGCCCTGACGGTGACGGCGATCATGGTCACGTGACCACGTTGAGGCTGTTGAAACGGCCTGGCCCTGACATGAGGTCGCTGGGTTGAGGCCTCAGTGCTCAGCCCCGTCGCAGGTTTCATGGCCAGCACGTGTTTCCACATGGGCTCAGCTGTCCGCTGGCCGCCTGGTGCTGAATGTCCTGTGCGCACAGGCAGGCAGGCATGGGTGCTTGCCCTAGGCAACAGTTGCCCTGGGCAACTCCTCTTCTTGATGTGGCCTCACCCAGCCCTATTCCTGCCACAGGGGCACATGCCCTCCAAACTCGGGGCACTCCATCCCTGCAAAGACTAGGGTCCCCTGGGAAGAGAGGAGGGACCAGTGGAGTCTCAGGGCTCCTAGTGGGGCTCTCGGAGGTGGTCACAGGGAGGACCCAGGGCCAGCTCGGCTTACGGGCCCCTGCTCCCGCCCCTGCCCCTCGCCATGGTGTATGCAGTCTCCAGCGAGAAGCCAGCACTGGCCTGATGGCACAGCCCTCTGGCCTGAGCCCGGGTGGTGGCTCTGAGACTGGGGCTCGTGGGGGTGGGGCACTGAGGACCGTTTGGCCAGAGCTGGAGCCCCCTGTCAAAGCCTCCCCGGTGGGACTTCCCTGGCAGGCCAGTGGCTAGGACCGCACTCCTGATGCAGGGGGGCCAGGTTCAATGCCTGGTCAGGGATGAGCCCACATGCCGTAACCGAGTTTGTATGCTGCAACGAACGATCCCGACTGTCACAACACAGACCCTGACGAAATTTTGGCACAGCCAAATTAAAACACCACAAAATAAAAACCTTCCCCAGAACCACTAGGCCAGGCCAAGAACTCAGGCTGGGGAATGGCTGGGTTCCTCAGGCCATGAACTCTATTGGGGCACGGAGCACCCACAGTGGAAGAGCTGGAGCCCTCAGATGTGGGGTGCTGCTGTGGACTTGGCTGGCTCCTGGAGGTGCCCAGCCTTCCCATCTAAAGGGGCGACAGTACCTTTGCCTACTACTCTCACTCTCAGGGGTGCCGGGCGGGTGCTACCCTGGATTATCAGAGGGAAGGCCTGCTTTGGCCTAAGGCACTCCCAAGCGGCCCCATGGATGGCGGGCAGCAGGAATGGGAGGAATGGAGACTGGCAGCCTGACCAAGGGGCCTGGCTGTAATGCTGACTCCACCAGCAGCCTCCCCACTCCGGCCTGCTTCCTCCTCTGAACACTGGGGTCCATACAGAACACCACGCGAGGCAGGAGGAGAAGTGCTTGGGAAGGGTCCCGCCCAGGGCCGAGCATGTGTTTCCCCGGCTCAGCCCTCTTGTGCCTGGACAGTGGGGAGAGGGCCCTGGGGGCGGGCGGTGCCCGCTGTGGGAAGGGCTCCTGGAGCAGAGGCTCGGGCCTGGGACACAGCTGTGCTGTGGAGTGCGGGCAGCATGGACTTGGCACAGAGGCTGTGGCGCCAGCAGGAAGGGTGACAGGAGACAGCAACTCTCCTGAACCTGGAGAAAGCAGCTGCCTGAGCTGAGGCTGATGTGGGCGGGGAAGGCCCTGTCCCCAGGCTCACGCCTCGGTGCCCACAGCGGCCCACCGAGCTCCCATGGGGTACTCCGGCCTGCTTCCTCCTCTGAACACTGGGGTCCATACAGAACACCACGCGAGGCAGGAGGAGAAGTGCTTGGGAAGGGTCCCGCCCAGGGCCGAGCATGTGTTTCCCCGGCTCAGCCCTCTTGTGCCTGGACAGTGGGGAGAGGGCCCTGGGGGCGGGCGGTGCCCGCTGTGGGAAGGGCTCCTGGAGCAGAGGCTCGGGCCTGGGACACAGCTGTGCTGTGGAGTGCGGGCAGCATGGACTTGGCACAGAGGCTGTGGCGCCAGCAGGAAGGGTGACAGGAGACAGCAACTCTCCTGAACCTGGAGAAAGCAGCTGCCTGAGCTGAGGCTGATGTGGGCGGGGAAGGCCCTGTCCCCAGGCTCACGCCTCGGTGCCCACAGCGGCCCACCGAGCTCCCATGGGGGAAGGGCAGGGAGGGACTGGGCATCACACCTGGCCCTCCCTCCAAGTCTCAGCCACACTGGCCCCCACACACCCTTGCTTAGCTGTGGCTGCCATTCAGTCCCCGCCCTTTGCTCAGTCTGGGCAGACAGCAGCCCCTGTTCTGACCCTCGGGGAGCCTTTCCTAGCAAGGGGCTTCGATCATGCCTCCTCAGGTCTCTGCCTATAGAGCTGTCCAAAGCAGGACTCACAGAATGCTAGTCTCACCAAGCAAACCTGGAGAAAGAGGCTCACGTGGTCAGATGTCTGAGAAATACTCTGAACTCTGGCCCTGGCTGCAGAGCATCAGGGTGTGTTACAGGCTCTGAGAAGTCCTGCAGGGATACAGCAGGCTTAATTTTGGCCATATGGACCCCAGCATCCGTTTTTTTGCATAACCTTCACTCCCAGCCCACGGTGCTGCCCTCAGCCTGTCCTTCAGGAGAGAAAATGGCTTTCTGTTGCCCAGCAGCTGCTCAGACCACGCTCTCTTCCCTGCACTTCCCTTCCCATCTTCAGATGAGAGCCTGAAGGTCATCAAGAGCTGCTCAAAACCCCAGTTCTCCCCGTGATCCGCCCCAGGTGCTCTGACATCTGCTTTTCACCAGCAGGTCCAATGCCGCAGTGGGACCGGAAGTCCTCCCGGCTCCTGGGGAGGCCAGGATGATTAAATGGGCGCTGGACAGAGCTGAGCCGGATGCCTGGCCACACTTCCCCCAACCAGTGCAGCTCCTGTGGTTTCCAGCTCTCGGCTGCACAGGGAGGCTGCCCCTCTTAGCATGGGGGCTGTGGAGAAGGCCCCCTCCCCAAGAGTTGTGTTACCAGCCCTGAGGGGCTTCTAATGAGTTCCACATGCAAGTGAGGGCCTCTGAGAGGAAATGGGAAGGGGCTGGGGAGGGGGAGAGGGGCCTGAGAGGGGATTGGAACCATGTGTTTGGAGGAGGGGGACAGGGAGGGAGAGCGGAGGCCAGAGGAGGGAAGACTATCCTCACAAGTCCTGCTGCCCTCCTCGCACAAGGTGACTGCCAGGCTCCCAGCCCCAGAGGAGGGCCCAGGCCAGCAGTCTGTGGGGGTGGAGTGGGGAAGGGTGGCAGCAGCAGGGGAGACCCCTTAGAGGGCCCACTTCTCTCCTTCAGGCAGAAAAAGCCCCAAATCCCTGACCCTCTGGACTGGGGTTCTGAGCCATTAAGAGCAGGACAGAACCAGGTAGGTGGCAGGGCCCATGGGGGTGTGAGGAAGCCTCTCCACAGCTGGCCAGCAGCAAGATGCTCATTCAGATCCAGCCCAGCTACCCTGACCCCACTGGAGAGCCCTGGGTACAGCGAGGGCACTGACCTGTCCGCTCTGTCCTCTAGGCTCGGGGGTGGGCAAGGAGGCCTGGCATGTGGGTTGGCTGCTCCTCCTGCCGTCCCTTTCCAGTGGGGGCCATGCCTGGGCACTCAGATTGGCCTGGTGGCTAGAAGCCTCATAGGAAAAGGCTCTGTAGGATCCATGTTGGCACATGGAGTGGGGTGTCTAATGAGAGAGACCCATGGCGGTTAGGGAGCAGATGGGAGGGCCTCAGGGGTACAGTGGGTCTCCCTCCCAGAAGCACTGGTTGAGCCCCAGGTTTCCAGCGGGCCAACCAGAGCCAGGCCTGCAGTAGGTCTTATAGCCAGCTAGCTGGTCCACAGGAGTGGAAGATGGGGGCCCGGCCCTTTAGCTCCCACTTACAGCCACCTCCCCAGGCCACGCACTGGAGCCCTGCTGGGACAAAGCCTTCTCTTACAGCCTTGTGTGAATAGTCTCAGCACATCTTTCCAGCACCCCTACAGGCCTCTACTGTTCTTACTCCATGTTGTGGATGGGCAGACCAAGGCAGAGAGGTGAGTCCAAGCACTCCTGGCAGCAGAAGAGCAGGTGCAAAGGCCCTGGGGCCGGAATGTTCCTGGTGTGTCTGGAGCGGCCTGAGGGGTGGCTGGAGGGTGGTAGGAGATGAGGGTCGGGCAACAGGCAAGCTTGAGTAGGGCCTCCTGGCTGCGGTGAGCGTTGTGGCCTGTACTTAAAGGAGGCTGGGGAACTGCGGGAAGGGGTTCAGCAGGGCTGGCATGAGCCAGCTTACAAGTTTTCTTTTTATTATTTACTATTTTTTAATCTTACGGCTTGGCTGACGCTGGCTGCTATGCTGAGAACAGATGGAGTGGGCCAATGGCAGAAGCAGACCAGGCAGGAAAGGAGCAAGCCTCATCACAGCAGGTCTGGCTGCTCAGGGATGCTTGCTCCAAGTGCTGGGCAGACTCTCACCTAACCTGCCTCAGACTAAGCCCCGGCCCCTCAAGAGGGGCCACCAGAGCTGAGGTTCCCCTAAACCAGAGGCAGTTAACCCAACAGAAGACCCTGGGAAGAAATATAGATGGCCAACAGACACATGAAAAGATGTTCAATACTGCTGATTATCAGATAAACGCAAATCAAAACCACAGTGAGATATCACCTCACAGCAGTCAGAATGGCCATCATCAAAAAGTCTGCAAACAGTAAATGCTGGAGAGGGTGTGGAGACAAGGAAATCTGCCTACACTGTTTGATAGATCAGATCAGGTGGGAATGAGTAGCCATTATGGAACAGTATGGAGGTTCTTCAGAAAACTAAGAATTACCCTATGATCCAGCAATCCCTCTCTGGGCCTATATCCAGAAAAAACTGTGGTAATTCAAAAAGATACATGCAAACCTTTGTCTGGGCTTCCCAGGTAGCTCAGTGGTACAGAATCCACCTGCAACGCAGGAAATGCAGGTTTGATCCCTTGGTCAGGAAGATCCCCTGGAGAAGGTCATAGTGACCCACTCCAGTATTCTTGCCTGGAGAATCCCATGGACAGAGGAGCCTGGCGGCTACAGTCCGTGGCACTGCAGAGTTGGACACGACTCAGCAACTAAACCACCACCACCTGTGTTCACAGCAGCACCATTCACAATAGCCGGGGCACGGGAACAGCCTCCGTGTTCACCAACAGACGAACGGGTAGAGATGCGGTACACACACTCCGGGAGCTACTACTCAGCCACAAAATGAACGAGAGACTTCCTTGGTGGTCCAACAGCTAACACTCTGTGTTCCCAATGCAGGGGGCCTGGTTCGATCCCTGGTTGGAGAACTAGATCCTACATGCTGCAACTAGAAGACCCTGCATGCCACAAGGAAGGCCCGGTGCAGCCAAACAGATAAATACTAGAGAAGAACAGAATGACGCAGCGACATGGACGCGTCTAGAGATCATCATACTACGTAAGTCAGAGAAAGACAAATAGCACATGGCGTCACTTCTGTGTGGAACCTACAATATGACAAACGAACTGATCTGTCAAACAGAACCGTGGGCATACAGAGCCAAGCGGCGGCTGCCAAGGGGGAAGGGGCTGGGGTTAGCAGATAGACGCTTCTATGTGTAGATGGATAAACAACGTCTTACTGTAGCACACAGAATTATATTCACCATCCCTTGATAAACCACAATGGGAAAAAAGAATAGATAAAACTGAATTACTTTGCTATACAGCAGAAATTAACATTATAAATCAACTGTACTTCATTGAGAAAATATTAGAACTGGGAAAAAAAAGACTTTGGGATATGTTTCAAAGGGGATGGGCATCCTTGTGGGAACCTCACAAACAGCCCTATTCCTAAGCACACCCCAGCTGAGGGGGAACTGGACCCAACCTCAGGACCAAGGCCACCCTGGGAGCAAAGGTTAACTTCACAGTTGGGGCCAAGAAGTCCCACTGCAGCAGCCCAGACTCCGACCAGCCCAGGCCTCCATGACAGGAAGCACTTTCTGTTTCTAGTTAACAGGCACATGTGAGGTGCTGCCTGGAGGGTCCGGGAAGACTAATTACGTTGCTTCTCCTGCTCCAAGTCCCAGAGGCTTCTAGCAGAGCCAATCCAGGAGCAGCTGTCATGGAGAACAATTCTGGGGGCTGGGCTGAGGTGGGGGTGGGTGCTGGCCCTGCAGAACACAGTCAGCGCTCCTAGCCCCATCTTGGGCATGAGGGTATGTCCTTGGGTGACTCTGGCTGGGGTCAGTTTGAGGGGCTCAGAGCAGAGGTGGGTGGAGTGTCATTGGAGCTTCTGGGGGAGCTGGATGGTTCCAGAGAGACCTGCCAGGTCAAGGCGCATCACTGGGTGGAGCCTAGCTGGGCAAAGGCAGGGGCAGGGCAGAGGTCTGGAGGAGAGGCCAGCTGAGCAGAGCATCTGCAGGGCACTGGTGCCCTTGGCCAGGCCTGAGACCAGGAGAACAAGATGAACTGGGTGAACGTGGGCCCCAGGTGCCTGGGGACGGCCACGGCTCCACAGTCGGTCTCCACTCCAGAGCTGAGGCCGGGTGCCTAGCTGGAGGCGGCCAGAGGCCAGGAGCTGACGTCAGTGTGCGCGGCTGGGTGACACCACGACCCCACTGGCTCCTCCAGGCCCGGCCTCTGCACACTGAGCACCTGAGGGAGAGTCAAAGTCCCACTTTCAGAAGCAAGTACTCGTGCCTGCAAGAGCAGCTTCGGGCTGAGAAACGGAAGCTGCAGGAGGACAGGACGTCCGCTCCTGCCCAGGGCCCTTATCTAGCAGTGCGCAGGTTTCTCATGGGTAGTAGGAGAGACTGGGGGGCACAGCAGCACGCCCAGGCAGAGGGGGTTCAAGGTGGCCTCACCTGAAGTGAAACCATGCTCAGCCTTGCTCTATAAATAGGTTCCTGGGAGAGTGTTTCCACACAGCAGCTCCCAGCCGGAGGAGGGGCTGGCACAGAAAGCTTCCTAATGGCTTCGCCCCAGGCGGTCTGGCCTGGCTCCAGGCTCATCCTTGAACCTGGATGTGAGGGCCCCACGCGCTGGGTCTCTAGAGACGTCCCCAGAGTGACTGAGAGTGAGCCCGGGGTGCCAGGGTGACAGCTGGGGCGGGCTGGAGCCCACCCAACAACGGGACATGGCCTGGTGTCAGGGTGGTCACGCTCACAGGAAGTGGGCTCGCGCCTTCAGTCTGCCACTGCTGCCTTGGCAACGTGGTTCCCTCCTTGGCAGCCTGAAACAGGGTAGGGTGGAGGGGGTGCTTTGGGAAAACTCTGGGGCTGATGTCTGTGCCCCTTAAATGACCACACACCCATGAAGGCTGGAGCCATCAAGGGCTCATCTTGAGCAGATCATTTAGGAAGACGAGGTTAATGACAAAGAGCCGGGACAGTGTGACTCACCACCCTCAAGCCTGCTCAGTGGGCTGGGTTTCCGGGATTCCCGGCAATCACAAACGCCCACCCCCAAGCCTGCACTGGCCCTAGTGGCGGCCTTGGAGGGCCTACCTTCTCAGGTTGGGGTGGGGGGGTGCTGTCTGCCAGCCCAGCTCCCTCACCACCACTGGGGATGCCCATGGCAGCGGTCATGGGGTCAAGAGACCAGAACTCTGGCCACGGAGAACTTCAGAGCCAGCACAACTCTGGGACCATCAGACTGCGTCCTCCTGGACACAGGCCAACTTCTGGGGAAGGGGTCTGAGCCACCAGAAGTTTCTCTCCAGCCACACACTGAGCACACTCACTCTGGGCACCTTCTGTGCCCAATGGATCAGGAACTAGCTCACAAACCATCTCCACAAGGTTACTGAACCTAAGGTCATGGAGCTAGCAGGGGGCAGAGTGGGTCAGGGGCCCTCGCCTGCCTGCTTTCGAGCAGCACACCCCTGTGGAGATCAGGAGACCAGGAACGAGGTTGCTGCTCGAAGTGAGGATAGCAGTCTCCTGGACAGGCTGGCTCATGCCCCTCAAGTCTCTGGAGGGACACAGGTCCACGGGGACCTGTTGACACAGCCTGTCTGGGCTCCTAAGAGTGGTGCCTCAGGAGTGAAGGGTGGTGGGCTTGCCACAGGCAGGGGTTGGACTCTGCTGCTGCTTTCTGGCTTGGTTTGGAGCCTACCTGACCTGCCTCTTTCTTTCTCTGGCAGGAAGTACAGATCCATTCCCGGAATCTGGCAAAGGATAGGTAGGGGGCTGCAACTTAAGTCAGAGACACTTCTTTCATTCCACATGGTAGGAAAATCAGAGCAGGAAGGGATGGGGGTGTGGGGTTGGGATCTGTCATGAAGACGTACTTCCTAACAAAAGCCCCCCGGCCTAAAAACATCTTCCTAGGGAAAAAAAAACCCCTGCAGTTTGGTTTTCTGGAATCTCAGTTACCAAAATCCAAAATTAGGTGAGATGACAGCTAAGCTGAGGCATTTACATTTCTAGAGGACTGCTTCTGAGCTTGGCAGCACGACTCGGGGACTGGTAAGAGGGCCAGCCACAGGGGAGTTGCTGGCGGGGGAGGGGGGACTGGCAGGCAGTGTCATTTGGGGAGACAAGAAAGGCCGTCACAGGGCCCCCAACCGGGCCAAGTCACCTCACATTCCCCGCCGCCAGCCGCTTGTGAGAACCCCCCAGCAGAGCTGCCAGCCACCAGCACAGCCAGCACTGCCTAGCTGAGCTTCGTACTCCGCCTCAGCCTGGTCACTCACACTGACCCCCTGGCTTGGAGGCGGCAGGTCTCTGTGATGTTTCAAAGACATACACAGCTCTCCAAGAACCATCCTCCTCCCCTGTGCCAGGCCTGGCTGGTGACTCCATCAGGGCAGGTGAGAGTGGCAGGAAAGCCCTCAGGAGGCCCTGGTCCAACCCCTCGTGCAAAACCCTCCCAGACAGCCCGTGGGCACAGTTCTGTCCCCCTCCATCTGGGGAAGCCCAGGTCACGCCGATACTGTGCCACCAGACAAGCTGTGTGCTCTCAGGGGGTGGGGGGTAAGCAACCCTCTCTAGACTGTTTACATCTGATAACGGTGGTGGGGAAAATACCACACTACAGCCTCCCAGGCCATTTCCCAAATCCTTAACAGACTCTCAAACCCATTTTTTCTCGCTGAGGAAGGAATATTTCAGAGCAAAATTAAAAACTCGATCCTGGTATAAACTGAAGGTATGATGGGCGGCAACCCTTCCTGGTCTGTGAGCAGAGCTGGACACAACGCCTTGGAGACCCGGCTCCTGTCCTGCTGTCCCCAGCAAGGGCCACCCCGGGTCTCTGGAGAGGACCTCGCCTGGACTGGCTACTCCAATCGCCACAGCCCCAACACCACGTCTCGTCAGGGGCAGGGCAGCCAGCCTGGGACGGACGGACAAGCCTGGCCCACAAGCTGTGTTCCCCCTGAGCAAGCTGACTTGGGGCCGCTCAGACTTTCCCTAAAGGCCTCCAGGGCGACCTTCCTGGTGGTCCAGTGGCCAAGACTCCACGATGCCAATGTAGGAGGCCCAGTTCGATTCCTAGTTGGAGAACTAGATCCCCATGTGATGCAACTAAAAGTCTGAATACTGCAACGAAAAATCCAACATGCAGCAACTAAGACTGGGCACAGCCAAATAAATATTAAATAAATAGACAAACCATATCTCCTTAAAAAAAAAAAAAAAAAAAAAGCCTTCGGAGACTGGGAACCACGACCTCCCGAGGCAGCTGAGGAGCTTACCTGACGGTTTAGACCAGCAAGACATCTGGGTTCTTCTGCCTACTAGCAGGGCCACGAGGAGGACTGCAGCAGGTTCCTGGGGGCTCCAAAACGTCCTGAGTCGTCAGCCTCTTGCCCATCTGGCAAGCTCCATCCTCCTCGAGGGACAGCTGGGCCAGGGAGCACGGGCCTGTCGAGTGCCTACCTGGTGGGGTGGTCACCACTGCTACCAGACACAAGACCCTGAGGCTCAGAGGTCACATCCCCATGTGGAGGTCACACAGCTCAACCAAAGAAAGAGCCTGAGGCCTGACTCCAGACTGAAGCGCTCTCCCCACCAAGGCGGCAGACCAGCTCCCCCAGGCTCGTCGTTCACCAGGACTCAACACAGACTGCCTCTTGTCAGCCTCAGCTCCCACCGGGAACCTCACTAGCCGCCTGGTACTGACAGTTCCTGGGACTGTACCCCGACCCGTTCCCCTAGGCCCCCGGGCAGGGCAGGTATGTTGGAGGGTAAATACCTCCCTGGCTGGCTGGGCCCCAAGAGGCTGAATGCAGAGCTATGGACAACACCCAGACATATGGGGAACACTTGCCTGGCCTTCCTGCACGGAGGCAGGCAAGCAGCCTATGGAACCCTCACGAGCAAGGGGCCAAGCAGGTGCTTGAAGCCCCCAGGTCCCAGCTGAAGCAGCCGGCCACGCCAGCCAGTGGGACTCGGGCTGTCCTTGCTCCTGAAGACCCTGGCGGTGGCAAGCAAGGTATGCAGGGCTCTGGAGGCGATGCTGGCAGGGGCCCTCCCCAGATGTCATTTAGTTCTCCCTTTATGGACCCTGGGGATGGAGGGACTGATTAGGTCTCACTCAGAACAAGCCATTCCACTGACGAGCTCCATCAAGTTCATTTTAATGTTCAGGTTCCTTTGCCCTCATGGATACAGAGGAAGAAGCCCCCAGGCCCCAGGAAACAAGAGGGACAGAAATCAAGGCCACTGCAAAGCCACCGTCCTCTCCAGAGGGCTTGTTCCTGGATAAATCGGACAGACGGGCCCACTTTGGGCCCTTTGTCAGATTTAAAGGAAACTACTGGCTCATCCAACCAACAAGTGGTCTGCCTCTACTCTGGGATGCAGGACAAAGCCAGTCACATGACAGGAAGGTTAGTAAGGGATGAGTGAAAAGCAGGGTGGCTTGGGGCTCTCACCTCCAGAGGAGAGCTCCAACTCAGGGCTCCTTAAGACTCCAAGGTAACAAACATTAATGTGAAGCGGCTCCTTCACAGTAAACTAGGCATATCACTTGTGCATATGTGGGCCTGGCCTATGGGGGCCTCCCATCACAGGTGGAGCCCCTGGGTGCAGACAGTTGGGTGGAGGGCACGGGTGCACAGCCCCTGGGCTCGGGTGGATACGGCTCCCAGGGCTGCATCTCATTCATTTACCCACGTGTCCAAGACAGCCCCCGACCTCCACCCCCCGAATCGGCCGAGCTCCTGATTCTCGCTCCCCTGATCACGGTGGTGTTCTCTGCATGATTAGCTGCTGGTTCTCCAGACACTGCTTCAGCTTGTCTTCTGTCAGTGTCAGCCGCTGCTCCAAGATGGAGACCGTCTGCAAAATAAATGGTCAGGCTCAGGACGGAGGGGCCCCTGGGCTGCCCTCAGCCAGGCCTGCTCAGCTGCCCCAGGACCAACGCCGTCTTCCCTCACCCAGGCTCCCGCTTGGCGCCCTGTCCCTGGGCCTGCGTGTCTGCTCCTGCTGGTGGGGGAAGCTGGCTCTCTGCTGTTTGTGGGCAGCGGGAGGGCCCAGTGAGGGACAGCAGGCCTCGTGGTCTGGCGTTTAGGCTGAGCTACAGAGCAGCAGCACTTGCTCATCAGGGCCAGGCTCTGTCCATCTCCATCCCGAAGACGAGAAAAGTGCACCCACAAACGAAGAGACTCCACCTGGGCCCTGCCCAGGCCTTTCATCTTTACAGCTGGAGGGGCTTCCCAGGCTTGGAGGTGAGAACCCTGAGCCCAGGAGGGCCACTGCCCGTCTGAGTCCCCTGGGGACCTCTGCAGGAATGTGCTGTCTGGCGCTGAGGCCCTAATACCCTGCTTCTGAGTCCATTTTCTCCGCTGTAACAGGAACGATAATGCCAAGCTCACAGCAGTCCTGGAGACTGGGAGGCGACAGCATGGTGCCCAGCACGCGTCAGCCTGGCCCACGTGGCCGCGGTGACAATGATCATCATGTTGGCCTCTGGGGGGCAGAGACTGACTCTCTGGCCTCTCCTGCACACCCAGCATGATGGCTGCTCCGCCAACCTGCCCCCTCCTCTGCCTTTGGACAGAGCGTTGGCAGAGAGGCAGGAGTGTCCAGGCCCACGCAGGCCCTGGGCGAGTCCACCAGGAACGAAGCGGGCTTGGTTCCTTGCCTTGTAGCCTACAGGCATTAGAAAGGGCTCAGATTAAGAAACAAGACTCTCTCTTAATTTCACCCATTTGTGGGCTTTCCCAAGAGGTTTTGCCACCTTCCCTGAGGCTCCATGGAGGCTCTGGGCCTTGGTCCAGTAGAAAGGAAACTTTCCTTTCACATATTTAATAAAACACTGAAACATTTGGGGAGGGAGTTTCCCCTCTAAGGCTGCTATAAATTCTTGCAGCATCCCACACGGATATAAGCCTCATGGAGGCTGCTCCTCCTGGCGGCTGGCCCCTTCTAAACAAGCTGGTTGGGTTGCAGGGGCTCTGAGCCCCAGGGCACAGGACAGAGCCTGAAAGGCTGCTGCCTGTGGAATATGAACTGGCACCCTGAGAGGCAGAGCTGAGCTGAAAGAGACATCACATTCCCCTCTACTGGCCGGCCAGCCATGGAGGGGGTCTGCGGCTCGTAAAAGTGGCAGCGGAAATAGCCCCCAGCTGGCCCAGAGCAGCATTCCTGGAAGTTTCCACTGGCTGCTGCAAAACCCACACTGAGCCAAGCTCCGAAATCGTTTCTCATCCAGACTTTTTCCGATAGCCCCGGACTCCAGGCCGCAGTGGGGAGCCAGCCAGCTTGTCCTCCTCTGGCCAGCACTGCCCCCCAACACACACACACTTAAAAGAAATGTTTTTCCATAGGGACTGAATTTCCAAATGTGGAGGCAGTGGGTTTTGGGCCAATGTCAATACCAGGGGTGCCACGCATTTCATGGGGCTAACTAGAGTGTTCCATGGCGGGTGGCGGGGTGGGAGTTACTCAAGCTCAGTAGAAATATGGTCATTAAATTTGATGATGTTAAACTTCTTTGAACAAAAAAGCATTATCTATTTCACCTCAAGCCACCTAAATGGAAGGTGTTGGGAGGTCCTTCCTTTGGGAGCTATAAATGCCTGAGGGGGTGTTTCATACCATGTTATAGACAAATGGGCTGAAAAAAAAAAAAGGCCACCCCTCTCAACTCTGCAGGTTCTCCCCTTCCCCCAGGCAAGCTTCTAGAAGAGCCGCATCATCTCTGGTCTCCACCACCCCCCTACTCCTGGTGTGCCCAGCCTAATCTGCCAAGATGCTGGCTGACAGCCACCAGGCGCTGATCAAGTCCACCAGACTCTTCCCAGTCATGTCGGATCCCACCAAACCCCTTCTGAGCTGGAGGAACGGCCAGTGAGAGAAGCACAGCTTTGGAATTCTGTACATTAGAACAATCTGCTTCACAAATCTGTCTTAATAATCCTATTCCACTAGAGCATGGGACCTCATTTTCATGGGAAACGGTTATCCCTTCTGATAACGTGAAGCCCGGAAGCCCTGATTTCTGATTTGCTGACGCACCTTCCTTCCACCAGAGAGAGGGCTTCCCCAGTGGTGGAAAGGCTCTGATGGGGGCAGCCAAGTAGCAGAGGTCAGACATGCTCAGGGCTGGCAGTACACGCAGTGAGAGGCCAGGCAGGCTACCTGCAGTGCGGAGCGGCCAGGCCTCCACCGTGCTCCCCGGTTGCTGGGGTCCATGTGAGGAGGCAGCAGTAACCCTCACAGGAACAGGGAAGATTCCGGGCCGTGTCCTGTGCTGGGTTTGCCCTGGGACCTTTACCTGAGGGCTCAGCACGCCTCCGCGAACATGTGCTGCCTTGGCATCCAGGGCAGAGCCCTGCCCCCAGTCTGCTCGCAGCTTACCCCACCTCATGCCCTGGTCCAGCCCTGGGACTTTTCCTCCTGCCACCTGGTACCCATACTCCCCAGGCCTGGAGACAAGGCCAACCTGCCCTGGAAGGTGAAGAGATGCACTGGAAAGGCAAACACCTCTGCAGTCCCTCTGAGTCCATGCTCCCAGCCCAGTCACCTCACTTTCCTTTTAATTCAAGGGTGAATGACCTGGTCCCAGCCTCTCACAAAGTCCCCAAGGGGGTGAAAGTCGGGTGTTGTGGCAGGTCCCAAAGAAGGAAATGGTCCAGCTGGACGTGGTGTCATAGGATTAGCAACCTAATTTTAAGGAGGGCCAAAGGAAACTGGAGAAGGGGCTGAGGAGTCAAGGGTTCTGGGTCCTGGGCAAACTGGTCTGGGCAAAGTGTCTGGGAAAGACAGCCATCATTGAATTGATGATTCAATGGCTAAGACTGCGCTCCCAGTGCACGGGGCCTGGATTTGATCCCTGGTCAGGGATTAGATCCCACACGTTGCAACTAAGAGTTAGCATGCCATAATGAAAAGATCCTGCATGCAGTAACTAACAGCCAAATTAATACACAAATAAATGAATATTAAAAAAAAAAAAAGACAGCCATCAGCTGGGACTCTGGGGTCCAAATTCTTCCACAGAGAGGGCCCTCCTGTCTGTTGACCTTGGAGAAACCAGGCAGCTTCATACACTCTCCTTAGCCCTGTGCCATCCAGACACGAGACCCCCGAAGCCCAGACCTGAGGGAAGGCCCAGGATGGGGCTTGGGGTGAGGGTGGGGCAACCCTGGATCCTTGCTGAGCTTGCTCTCTGTCACTGTGCGGGCTGCTCTCTCACTGCAGTGGCTTCTCCTGTCGCCGAAATAGGCTCTATGGCTTGCAGGCACGTGGACTTAGCTGCTTGGCTGCATGTGGCATCTTCCCGGACCAGGGATTGAACAGTGTTCCTCTGCACTGGCAGGCAGATTCTTTACCACTGAGCCACCAGGGAAGTCCCAACTTAATTCCTGACACACACACAGCTCCAGGGGCTGTTCTTGGCAGCTGACATGGAGTGCTCACAATGTTCCAAGCACTCCGATATGACCCCTCAGGGCGAGAGCATTTATCATCCCTTATTTTTCCAAAGAGGAAACCAAGGCACAGTGATACTAACCTGCTAAAAGTCACACAGCATACAAATGACAAACCTGGACTGTGAACCCTGGTGGCCCGGCTTCAGAGTGAGGGCTAGCATGCCATGAGCCGCGCACGTCTGCTCTGTCCCCACCACGTGTAAGGAGAGCCCCAGCCTGCTCCTGTTCCCCTGGCTCACTGTGGCAGTGCCTGAGGACTACCGGCCCTGGGCCCCAGCAGTCCTGATCGTCCCCCGCCCTGTGCCCAAGCGCAAGCTGCCTGAGGACACAGCCATGGATCTCTCTTTTCACCCATGGCAGCCACCTTCTGTCCAGGCCACTTGGTCTGGTGGCTCTGGATTAAATGAGCAGAAGCAGCTGGAAGGGATACCCCCGACGGTCACCCAGCAGTGTCCTCACATCATCTGGCTACTCTCTGAGGAGGTTCCCAGGCCTCAAACACCTCCCATGGCCACGAAGCAGTCTCTTACCTAGCTAAACATTTAGGTTTGGAATTATCATGAAAGTCACAATTTTGAGGTATGAAAAGGCAATGCTGCTGCTAAGTCGCTTCAGTTGTGTCCGACTCTGTGCAACCCCACAGTCAGCAGCCCACCAGGCTCCCCCGTCCCTGGGATTCTCCAGGCAAGAACACTGGAGTGGATTGCCATTTCCTTCTCCAATGCATGACGGTGAAAAGTGAAAGGGAAGTCGCTCAGTCGTGTCTGACTCTGTGCGACCTCATAGACGGAAGCCCACCAGGCTCCTCTGTCCGTGGGATTTTCCAGGCAAGAATACTGGAGTGGGGTGCTAGTGCCTTCTCCGATGAAAAGGCAATAATATAGGGCTATGTCAACAAAAACCTTTTAATATGCATGCAATGACAAGCGACCCTAACACCCTTATTTTAGATACTATCTCTCACTGGGGTGCTCTCTCTACAAGACAAGCAGTCAGACCCCAACTAAGTTGTGGGACTCACCCAGGTCACCACTGGTACCCAACCCCTCACAAGACTGGGCTCCACTTTAAATGAAGCACCTTCCTCCCTGAATCGGAGCAATAGGAAGCAAAATTCGGACTCCATGCCTGGACAGTATCACTCTTTGCCCAACACTGTCTGCCTCCCAGGGTCACAGCCATAGGTGAACCACAAGTTTCACTTTCAAAGTCACACCTGCCAGAGAATCACCGGGGGGCTTGTTCCAGAAACACCTTCTCCTGCTATTACCAACAATTTCCAGGAAGCCACAGCCCTTCTCTTAAGGAAAAGCATTCCCTTAGAAACACTCCTGTTTGCTGCTGAATGAATTCTGTTGTTTCTCTAAACCAAGGGCTGGCACACTCAGTCTGTAGACTGTTTTTATAAAAAAATGTTTTACTGCCATGCCCATGTGCTTACATTTGTCCATGGCTGCCCCAAGGGCAGGTTGAGTGGTTGTGACAAACTCTATGGCCCACAGAGCCTAGAATATTGACTGTTAAGAAAAAGTTTGCCAACCCTTGCCGGAGACACTTTCTTCACTCACTCAGATCCTCTGGGGCATCACCCTGTGCTGGTCCCTGCCAGGTTCAGGGTGACAGTGGCGCAGAGCACACAGGATCAGTTGGCCCCACAGGATGCGCAGGGAGTTGGGAGGCCAGTGCTAAGCAGCTGTTGGGACTGCAGTGTGTGCTGGGAGATTGCAGGGTGCTGCCTGGTCAGAACCAGGGGAGGTGGCCCTAGAAAGTGAGTGGGCTAAGACTGAGGGGGAGCTCACCAGGAGAGAGGGGCAGGAAGGCCCTGAGGTGGGAAGGAAGGCAAGAGGCAGGAGAGGGGCCTGGAGGAGGCAAGAGATAGGGTCGGCCCTGCAGGCCATAGCCGGCAGCCCTAGCTTCAGCCTCAGAGCAGCAGGAAGGGGCTGGGGGCCTGAGGCTGGGTGAGGCCCCTCTGGCTGCTCCATGGCGATGGTCTGGGAGTGGCTGTGATTAGGTATGATGGTGGGCTGGTCTGGAGGTGGTGGTGGGTGGGCTAAGGACGAACATGGACAGACTCAGAGCCACGAGGTATGACCCACCACCGCCTGGTGGTGAGTCAGATGGGGAGAGAGAGATGAGAACACAGGGTGAGAGCGGGCGCGGGCTGAGGCCCCTCCGAAAGGGCCAGGCAGGCACGGGCGGCAGTGGAAGAAGCCTGGGCCAGCAGGAGGGTTATTTTGCATTTCTGAGATGATCCTCATTAATGGGGGTAGAGGGGGCCAGGGGAGACAGGAGAGGAAGAGGGCACTGAATCCACAAGCCCCTGGGTACTGGAGAGCAGAAGCCGATGCAGTGCCGGGGGCTCTGGCCGAGGCACAGGACCACATCAGTGATGGTACTGAAAAACCCTGGAAAGCAGCCTGGCCCCTTCAGCGGATGCCAACTGAAGGACCACTCAACCCAGGGACCCCATAGGAAGCAGGATGCTGGAGGCATTGGGGACCAAACCCAAGAGCACGGGAGAGGCCAGCTGGGGCCAATGGGTGGTGTTCCTGTCATGACCTAGTCAGAACCCGCTGAGGAAAACCCCCTGGGAGAGACTCAGCAAGGCTGAATCTTTTGAATCCTGACCTTCCTGCTGAGGAGGGAGAAGACATTGTGACCTGTCTCCTGTGGGGGCAACACTGACAGGGCGAGGCGCTTCTCCCGCTCACAGTTCAACAGTGAACTGTGATGCTTTATGAAACACCCTGAAGGGCCTTCTGAGTGTGGTGTAAAAATAACCAATTTTAAAGAGACAGGCTTTTATTTTTAGTCCCTTACGAATTATAGTGACGCCCGAAGGAGTTGCACCAAAATGCCAGTCCTCGGTGCTAAGTCTGGCACCTGGGGCCCCAAACTCCAAGTGGCAGGGAACGCAACACGGGGGACATTTTGACAGCGTCACAGTTCCAAACCTTCCCGCTTCAGATGCCTCTTCTCTGCTGGCATCGAGTCACCAGGCCGTCTGCGCCCCCTCAGGGCCCAAACTGCAGGGACAGAACCTGGGTGTGTGCATCTCCTCTGGCCTCCAAGGTGGCCAAGGGGAGCCTCAACCTCACTCCTGCCACGGGGACTCGGACATCTGCGATACTGGGAGAAGTCACAGCAGGTACGTGGGGCCTCTGCCTGCAAGGGGCTGGGCAGCTGTACTCCCAGGGGCTCCACTCTGGCCCAGGGGAGAGTTCTGTGGGCATCACACGGGGGAGGCAAGAATCAGTGCTCCCTGGGAGAATAATCCTCCACCCTGGGAAGCCGTGAACACAGCAGGACAGGTTCAAGTTACCCGCAGCCTCATGGAGCAGCACGGTCCTTTCAGGCACACACGCCAGCCCCCCCCCGCCGCCCCCCTGCCTGTCCCACAGACTGCCCACTTCCCAGGCCCCCACACCTTCATGGCGCAGCCTTAGCCCTGCCAACCTCCTTTTCCTCCCTGGCCAGGTTTCCTCTCAGGTGAGCTTGTCCTGTACTTTCCCTCAGCTCCTTCTCCCATCTCTCATTTCTGGCTCCTTCTTAAGCCTCTTTTCCCATCTCTCTTTTTACTTTGTGTTTAGGGAGAACACAAGAAGAAATGTGTTGACCTGGCCCACAGGGACTGAGCTCCGCATGGAGTCCAGCCCCCGACCTGGCTCACCTGCTCTGGGGCTACAGCCCAGGCCAGCCCCCGTGGGAAGTAGAGTACAACCCTGACAGGAGGCCCCAAGGCCTCTGCGAGGAGACAGTGCGAGACAGGCCAAGCGCCAGGTGCATAGGGGCAAGGTCCCAAGGCAGAGAACGCAGCACTCTCGTGGCACTGCCTGGAGGCCAGAGTGGTTGGTTTGGAGTTACCGAACAGGAAAAAAGAGCGGTGGCCACAAGCAAAGTGGAGGACGGACCCCAGGGACCTCAGCCAAAAAGGGACAGGAGTCGAGGAGCCTCCACTCCCTGGCACTGCCTCACCAGACTCAAATTCGAGCAGGTCCAGCGAGGGAGAATGGTGCTCCTGTGGCCAATTTTCCAAGTGCTGGATCCAGAGGGGACCCTGGGAGAAGAGGCTCAGCACGGGAACTAACCACGGCTGTCTTAGTTTCACAATAGGTAGTGAAGCGGGACTGAGTAAACTGGCACTTCAGAACACAGATCTAGCTGCACCCTCCAAGCCAGGTCCCTTTCAGCAGCTGCCGCTCTGTTCAGAGCCACCGCTGCCACCATCTTGACTGATGATCTCTTGCACACTCCCCGTGTGCAAATGTAGCAGGAAAACTACTAGAGCCCTAAGTTCCGCAAGGCCTGGAGGGGCCTCAGGACACCACGAGCCCTCCTGACATCATCAGGCGCTCGCAAGCCCATCGGGGGCCCATCCCCGGCGGTAACCGAGCCGCTGGCTCCTAGGGGCTCCAGGCACTGCAGAGCTGCAGCACCAGTCCTATCTGGGAGGGCTGCTGGCGAAGCTGCCACGACTGACAGTGAGCACCACCTTGGAGGAGGGGAAAGAATGACGACCAGCCAGCTGCTCTCTCTACATTTTTCTCAGCTATCGGGCGAGTTCCCGTGCGCAGGTGACTCACGGCAGGCTTCCCCACCATCCTCCCTGCTGCCACCCAGCTCGGGAACAGTCCTTCTTCCCGCAGCTCTCAACCCGCAGCCACGGCGCTTCCTGTGAGCCGAGCCCCAGGGTGCTCGGGGCCCCCGGCGGAGAGTAGTATTGGATTCTACGGTTGAAAGGCCCTCCTGTGTCTCCCTGGAGCAGGGAGACAGGTGGCTCAGAGGTGGGCACCATGGCTGAGCCCACACAGACGACAGAGGAAGAGAGCTGCCATTCAGCCACGTGTCCCCTCCAGCGCACTGCCCCACGGCGAGGGCAGCTCAGACCGCCCTGGGGAGTCAGTCTCATGGGAAACCAGGGGACGGGGGCCTCACAGTCTGGAAGGGAAGAAAGCTGAGAGGGCTGGGGGTAGGAGAGCCACATGAGCACGCATCCGCTACAGCGCGGGCAGGCTGAGAAGGGAGACATGCAGGGCAGAGGCGCCACCGGGGAGAGGGTGGGGGAGGGCAGGGGCAGTGGGGAGCACGCAGGGCGCTGAACGGCCAGGGAGGCCGTGGGAAGGGCTGCCACCGGGTGCCCCTCTGCGGCCATGTGTGGCTGTGCGCGGCAGCGCTGTCAGGACTCTGCCCAAAGAGCCCCCTCGTCTGGCCCCAGGACCCCCATCACGCAGGCAGTGCTGTGGGCCTCCACACAGATGGAGGACCATCCCCGGATGGATGGAGGACTGGATGACCACTCCTCAGTCCTCATCCCTCTGCCTTGGCTTCCCGGAAACACCCCACCCCTCTGCCCTCCACACCACTTCTGCTATATTCCTTTTCTGTTCAACAGCACAGGACAAAAGGCCAGGCTCCTGGGCCTGGCACTCAAGGCCTGTGTTGCCCATCACCACTGCTCTCCTGCCCCACCCTGCCTGCTCAAAGCCCCACTCCAGCCCTGCACCCCTAAGAAGTGCTCCTCGTCCCCACCCCAGCGCCGATCCCTGCCCTCCTCCTCTCTCCGCACGTCATGGTTCTGAACGGCCAGGGAGGCCGTGGGAAGGGCTGCCACCGGGTGCCCCTCTGCGGCCATGTGTGGCTGTGCGCGGCAGCGCTGTCAGGACTCTGCCCAAAGAGCCCCCTCGTCTGGCCCCAGGACCCCCATCACGCAGGCAGTGCTGTGGGCCTCCACACAGATGGAGGACCATCCCCGGATGGATGGAGGACTGGATGACCACTCCTCAGTCCTCATCCCTCTGCCTTGGCTTCCCGGAAACACCCCACCCCTCTGCCCTCCACACCACTTCTGCTATATTCCTTTTCTGTTCAACAGCACAGGACGAAAGGCCAGGCTCCTGGGCCTGGCACTCAAGGCCTGTGTTGCCCATCACCACTGCTCTCCTGCCCCACCCTGCCTGCTCAAAGCCCCACTCCAGCCCTGCACCCCTAAGAAGTGCTCCTCGTCCCCACCCCAGCGCCGATCCCTGCCCTCCTCCTCTCTCCGCACGTCATGGTGCTGACACGGGTGTGGGCCTTAGAAAACGCCGGCCTCCCCTTTTGTCCTGGGCAGTGAGAGCACAGGCACCGGGGCTGTACTGCCTGCGTTCAAACCTGAACTTTACCACTACCTTGCTGAGTGGTCCTGGACTTCAGAGTCCTTACCTTGTAGAGCCATCGTAACAGTTTAGCTAATGTTTACATGGCACTTGCTCTGGGCAGGGGTTCACCATGGGAACATGGCGCCCCCCAGCTCACAGGGGCCCTAGCTGAGGCCCTAAAGACAGCCTGTGGTCAGGCCTCGCAGGGTCTGAGCCATCAGGGCACGTGGTGGTCTGGCTGCTTCTTAAAGTTCTCCTGTGACGGAAAGTTCCTTTTAATCACTTCCAGGCTTGTGGTTGATTCTGGCTCCTCCAGGCAGTCTCCCCAGAGGGGCTGGGGCACCCCAGCCCCCTTCCCTCAACAAAGGAACCAGATTCCTGGGCGGAATGGAGGGTCCCATGTGCCCCGAGTCTCAGGCAGAGGGCACAGTTACCCAGCCATGCCACTGGGACACTCATTTCAGGCTGTGGGCAACATCCAGGGGCAGCCATTGGCTCAGTGCCCCCGACTCGACTGTGCTGCACAAACGTCTAACTTTCCTGGGGTTTCACTGCAAAGATGGAAAAATGTGGAATTAATCTCCCCTGTAGCATGCTTTTGACTTCACTCAGATTTTAAAGATCTAAAACAGATGCAATAAAAGGGGAATCTCTTTGCTGTGGGGTCTTGTGAGCTATCAAAACAACACAGGGCTGCTGGGAGAGCGCCTGCCTGGCTCAGCCTCGTCTCCTGGCAGCTCCAGTGCTGGCTCTCAGGGTGGTACACGTGCGTGTGTACACACACAGGGCTCTGACTCAGTGGTACCCTGGCCAGCCGGCCACTACATGTCAGAGGTGAGTGGGGGCAGAAGGAGCTAGCCCATCTCCCTCAGGAAGGGTTGCTGGTCTGGGCTCGGCTCTTCCCACCACCAAAGGTCTGTGTCTCAGCCCCAGCCTGAGACTGGCGCCTGAAGGTCTGTGGGCCAGGGGCCTTCAAGTCAGAGGTTTGAACGCCCGCTCACAAGCAGCTGGCTGATGGCCATCAGAGTGCCAGCCTCATAGGCACAGAGTTTCTGTCTATTCCTGCTCCCAGGCACAGCCCCAGGCATGTCATAGGTGCACACTGACTGCTGGATGGACACACGGCAGACCCTGAGTGCCGTGAGGATGCAGAGACGGCAGGTCCAGGTCCTGGGGCACCTGAGGATGACCCTGCCTGGCTGGTGAGGGACATGACCCCAGCCTGGTTTGGATCTGGGGAGGCTTGAGGGAGCGGTTGAGGAGGGAGAGGAGGGCAGACAGGCTGGAGCCCAAGGGGTTGGTGCCAGCTGGCCTGGGGAGGGAGGAAGCCTCCGGACCTCAGCAGGAAGTGAGGGTGTGCAAAGCAGGACAGAAATCCAGGAAGCAGCCCAGTTCCTCCCCTTCCCCCGCCCCCCATGCCCGACCTGCTGGGACTGAAAGCTTCAAGGCCTGAACTTTAAAGGGGAAGGAATGGAGATTCCCGCTCATGCTGATGTCTGTCTGATAAGTTAACTCGTCCAGTTCACAGACAGCTGATGCACAGAAAAACAAGCTTCTAAAGACATTCCCCCCAAGCTGCCTGGGCTCAGCAACTGTCTTTTTAACCACTCCTCATCACCCTGCAGCCTGCTGCCAACATCACAAAATGAGCTTTTGTCCCTTGAGCCCTCTAGTCCACATTTCTGCTTCACATTATCTCAGGGATATAGGATTTCTCCAGCGTTTCTGCACCTCCCCAACCCCCACCTCTAATGAGGACTAGTTCTCTTCAGGAAGTACATGGAACACTATTTTCTACTGGTGGATTAGCTGTGGGATTAGAGAATCTTGGCTAATTTATCTTCCTTGTGACCTTATAACAATTCCTTTTAAATAAACACAGGTTTTGTCATATTACTGCTTACCCCCAAAGAAGAGGCTGTAAAAAGCAGGTCCACCCACCACCATCCATAAAACTGGATGATCCTGGGACCATGGGGGCAACCCCCACCAGGAGGAAGACCTGAGCCGTACACTCTCCGCCAACCCTGGCCTCTGCCAGCCGTGAAGAGGGCATCTGGGAAGCCCAGGGTCGGGGAGGGACACGACCCCAAGGGCAGGATGCCAGTCACTGCACAGGCACAGGCTCTGTTGTGCTCTGGCTCCAGGGAGAGTCCAAACAGGGCATGACCCTTGGCCACCTTCAGTATCCCATTTCTTCAGATACTCAGATTTTTAGCAGTACATATACAATAGTCAATTAGCCAAGACCCAATAAAACACAACTGTCACAAGTCAGAGAGATTGCTCGATAGCTTGCTAGAGGTCTGAAAACCTCAGTACAGCCTGGCAAGTCAGGCTGTGGCCCTCATCCAACAGGCCCACCACAGGGATGCAGGACTTACAGGCTCCCCCTGCCCTGCTGAGTGCCCATTGCCCATGCTGGGAGACCCAGCCTCTCATCTTGGGCAGTTTTCTAAAGCCACCAGCTAGGTACTGTTCAGAATAGGGGTTACAGAACCATTTCCCCCAAATGCCATGCTCTGCTCAGTTGAAAGCTCCTTTCTGCTTTTTCTCCTCCACCCAACCATGGCTACCATGGGGAGAATGAGGGTCTGTACCAACAGTCCAGGCCCACAGGGCCCTCCGCTGAGAGGCAAAGACAAATGGCAGGCCCGACAGCAGCCCCTTCCAGCTCCCGTGGTGCTTCATTCAGGAGGGCACCAGAGGGCCAAGCGGTCAGCTAGGGCTTGGTTAATCTCGGCTGCGTAGGCCCATTTAGGGCTGCCTGTCACAACCAGAAGACTCATGGACCCCTTCTCCTGACCTGTGCTTGACCCTTCTCAGGAGGGCCCTTGGGTCCCCTTCCTCTGTCCTCTGAGAACTATCCAGAGACAGGCTGAATGAGAGGCCCCTGCTCAAGACTAGTGCTCCAGCTGCTGCCTGCACCCCGCACCCCCCACCAGCTGTCAG
>SJYX01019606.1:438199-454384 GCA_006410675.1 Oreotragus oreotragus | reverse complement strand
TGGGATAGCGAGTGGCCCGTATACAATGACACTAGCCCTTCTGTAGCCTTTTCCTCCCGCTCCCAAGACCAAGCCCTCCCATCCCCACCTCGGAGCCTGGAGAGAAGAGATTCAAGAAGCATCATTTCATTTCATGGGTGCCCTCTTAAGCCTTCTGCATGTGGTCCGTTGACCTGGAGATGTGTGGAGGGGGTGAGGTAAGAGAAGGAAATATACATGTATACATACATGTACAGGCAAGGAAAAGAGATGAAGGGAACTGGCGCAACTTAAATGAGGAGGAAGCAGATTTGAGTTCTAAAGAGCAGGTCTCCAAGCCTTGGCTTCCTACTTGGGCACAAGGCTGCCTCCCTCCAGCTTCTCTGTGGGGCTCGGATGAGCCGTGTCTGTTAAGAGAACTGGGCCAGGGATAGCTCAATGCCCCAGCTTTCCAATTTCCATGAGAAATGTCTCCAACCCCCACCAAAGCACCCTGCTTCACTTTGCAGATACAGTCATCACAGTGCAATCATCCGCTCATTTCTTTGACCACAGAATTGCAAGCTGAAATGCAAACAGTAAGGTTTGTTCATAGAAAGAATCCAGACACCAGTTGCAAAGTTTTCCTGAAATACGACCAGGGGAACTGCATGGTCTGTCATGGCAGTGTGACACTCCCTCAAGAGCAGCTGAAGGAAATGAGCATTATCAAAAGATCCTTTACCAGGATGTCAGCGGAATACATATCATACTAAGATAAACATCTAAAATCCCTCCATTCTGTTGACAATGTACTCACTGTATCCCATTTCCTCTTTTTGTCACCTATCTAATCTTTCCTTCTAATCTTCAAAATCGAGTTCTCTGCCCAAACTCCCTGATCTCTTTCAGTCTTTTTCAGCTGTTTCCTCTGAAGGGCTGAGGATTTCATTTCCTGTGCTAATCTTTTGCTCTTTGCTCCACTGGTTCTATTGGATTGAACTGTTACACAATGGGATGTTTTCTATTGCTTTGCGTGTGAGTGTGTGTGTGTGTGTGTGTGCGTGCACATTTTTCAGAGCTTTTTCACCTTAAAGAAAATCTCCTAAAGGCCAAAATTCCATTTCATACTTCTTTTCAATCCATATACAAATACATCTAATTGATTAATATCTGTTTCTAAGCCAAGATTCTGCCCTAATTTTAGCATGAACTGGGAAAATCATGTAAATTTCTGAGTATAAATGTCACTTAATCCTACTTATAATCATAGTGAATGTATGTTCAGCAATAAACTAAAAACACTGGTGAAAATAACAGTTTCGTTTAGACAGGCTAGAGACTCACTTCCATCTCAGGTAAAGAAGTCCTGCAGACAGGAGCACAGCCTGGGTGGTATGCACCGCAAGCCTGTCTGACAGTGTCTCAGTTCTCAGCGTGTGACACAGACCTCATGGTAGGGATAGCTGCTCATACACAATTTATATTGGCAACACTTCAGCCAATATGTGATGGAGTTTTCAACCCGCCCACTTCAGCAAAGAGGGGGGGTTAAACAGCATATGCCCTTTCTTCTAAGAAAATACCCGCGAAGGCTCACAGGCTTCTGCTTACACCTCTGAGCCAGAATTTACTCTCACGGGCATACACTAGCTGCTAGGGACATCAGGAAGTGTGAAGAGGGAATGTATATAGCTCTGTTACTAGCTGACTTCCTCTGTCTGGAAGAAGGACATTTCTGCACATGTGTGTATTAACACAACTTGTGTGTTCAGCAGTAATGAAATAAGCATTTGCTAAAAGACAATCCAGTCAGTGCATGAACAATCCCCCCTTTCTCTGGGACTGTCCTATGACCTTCTCAAGAACATGATCCCTCAGAGATGACTGCAAACACCTCTTTTCCAATAGAAACTTGCAATGTGCCTACATCTCGCCCCACAGTACTCCCAATCTTTTTCTCTTGGGCAAAAAATTTACCATCTTAGTACCTGGCTTCTTAAGGACCTGTGACTTTTCTGTCTTTGAACTACTTGAAACGAAAGGAAACTTGAGATTTCATAAATCTCTCATCATAAAATTAAGTGGAAATTTAACTTTAAAAAATTCATCATCCTTATGCTTTGTCTTAACTCTAGTCTAGGTCAGTCCCTTGTAATAGTAACACTGTCAGTAAACATTGGAAGAAGCTCTAAAAGAAACAGTAAGTGTAACAATATTTTGATGAGCTGTTCTATTTATTTTTCAATCATTCCAACTCCACTAAAATAGCCACATTCTCAACTAACAGCAAATAAAGAAGTGCCTGTATCCATTATGTACCCAGTATCATCCAACTAATGAAAATTTCCATGAAAACCAATCCAAGGCAATAAAAAAGCACACATGACATGTACTTTAGCCTCCTCATCTAGCTCCAGTTAGATTCCCTTTAGTCCAGCTCTGCCTGCAGCTTTGGCTTCAGTCTTGCTCCTCAGAGTTCACAACCATGGTTTCTTCCCTGGTCAGCACAGTTAATTAAAATAAGACACCTACTCTTTTGCAACAAATTGCATAATAGACATTTCAAGACAATGGACAGTATGCTTTTACCCTGCATACACTAGAATTTTAATTATACAAAAATGCTTGCTTGAACATTCTTGCCTTTTATTTAATAAATAGCAAAATTCAAAGGTAAGACATGTTTGCTTTTCTTAATCAGCATATTCTTAACCCTTTCCTATTTGTAGCTTTACACAGGAACCCATTCAGAGTTGTTTTACTGCTTAACATCAAAGCTAAGACTATCCAGGGAGCATAGGCTATTTATTTTCATAGTTTCTATATTTAGAGTCTTGGCTTGGTTTATAGTTTTCTCTCCTCCACCCCACAAACACTTGAAAACTCCCTTTTCTCTTATAATCCTGTATCTTCCCTCTGTCTCTCTCACTGGCCAGCTTTTTACCAAGCTGTGCATTTCCTTTTTGAATTCTCTTCCAGATGATTCTTGCCTTTCCTTTTTGATTTCTCTCTAGAGAGGACAGAAGTTGCCTGTTGGAACTGAAGAAGTGTTCCAAGAACACAATTCCTACTGTTGTTTGTCTCTTTGGGAGGAGGAACGCATTTAAAAGTGCAATTTGAGCTTCCAAGAAAGAATACTTTTCATCCCCCAAATCAGTGGATAGGCTTAATGGCTCATTTAAAAAGTGAACATCAGTTTTATTTTAAAGCAGGTTAGGATTTCCAGGCTCCTCCATCCATGGGATTTTCCAGGCAAGAGTACTGGAGTGGGTTGCCATTGCCTTCTCCAGGATTTGGGGACAAAACTTTGCTTGTTACTGCCATGATTAATGTAACAACATAATACAAAATGACAGAGGTGTGTGCTTAACAGTTCAAACAATAACTAATGATTACCTTGGGAAAAGGCACAATGCGGGCAGTGCAAACCAACAAGAAGAGAACACCAGGAAACAATATAAACTGAATCTTTATTATGCGAAGGGCCTTGCTCTAATGCATATCTCTTACATTTAATTTTCACTACTGAGCAAAGTACAAGGTCAACATCACTGTCTTAAAATGTCAAATTCCTAGTAATTAATTATTCAAGCCTTGAAAATCAGATTGGCTTAATTATCTCTACCACGTGTAGGCCTTCCATCAGGATAAATGTGAAGGACTGAGTTGCAGAGGCAGATAAAAACTAAAGAAGAACATGGAAGGTTGAAATTTATCAGCAGGAAAAGGTTAAGATTAGTTTAGTCAGGCCCATGATTTGGGGGGTAACATATTGAATAGTGTGTCTCCTTCTTTATAACATCAGGCAATTATATTCAGTAAGTTCTTTTCTTTCAAAAAATATTGTAGAAGTATGTGACACTATTAAAGCTCTTTTACAATTTTGTACCCTGCCACAATCTAACATAAAGCATGAATATCCTTGGCCTCCCTACTTTATATCAGGACCATTTTTAACCTCTTTATACTCATTAAACTAGAAAGCATCCATCTTCTCTCTCCAGTCATTTTGAATGTTTGAGGAAATCATCATTGTTAAAGTTTGGTTAAAACTGAAGAGCAGAGAAACTGCAGACTATCTCTTCTGTCCTTTGTTCTCGGAAAAATTCTAGGGAAAGACCTGACTTTTGTCCAGCTCACTTTTTTTTTTTTTTTTTGCCAGCTCACTTTTAGATTCTCAGTAGACCAATGGTTCTCCATGGTGGTGGTGGTTTAGTCACTAAATCATGTCTGACTCTGTGCTATCCTGTGGACTAGAGCCTCCCAGGCTCCTCTGTTCATGGGATTCTCCAGGCAAGAATACTGGAGTGGTGCCATTTCCTTCTCCAGTGGTTGTCCACAGGGAACAGTTTTGCTGCTCACTGCCCCCCACCTCGAGCTCTGGGCATTTAGCAAAGCCTGGAGACAGTTTGGTTGCCACTGTGGTAGCATGATACTGGCATCTCTGCATAAAGGACATGGGTATGGCTGCCCTTCCTCAAATGCCCAGGCCAGACCTGTACCAGCAGATGGATGGTGCACTGACCCCAAAGGGTCTGGTCAGGAGACTGATGTCATCAGCTTCTCAAGGCTTCCAAATTTATAGTCCTAAAGAGTGAAGATACTACTCATTAATATGTGCATAATTTAAAAAATACTATCTTAAAACCTGAGATGTGAAGATGTTTAGCTCCCTTTTGGGGGTAAGGACATCTGCTTTTTTCATTAAAAACATCAAAGTCCTAAGCACGTAGTCTGTGCCCTGACATGAACAATATATAATATTAATCAAGGGTACTGATGCTTTCAAACTGTGGTGCTGGAGAAGACTCTTGAGAGTTCCTTGGAATGCAAGGAGATCAAACCAGTCAATCCTAAAGGAAATCAACCCTGAATATTCATTGGAAGGACTGATGCAGAAGCTGAAGCTCCAATGCTTTGACCACCTGATGTGAAGAACTGACTCATTGGAAAAGACCCTGATGCTGGGAAAGACTGAAGGCAAAGGAGAAGGGGACGACAGAGGATGTGATGGTTGGATGGCATCACTGACTGAATGGACATGAATCTGAGCAAATTTCGGGAGACAGTGGAAGACTGAGGGGCATGGCATGCAGTAGTCCCCGGGGCTGCAGAGTCAGACACAGCTGAGAGACTGTACGACAAGGGTACTGATGGGCGAAAACACAGAAGAACATAAAGAGCAAAAGAAACTCAAACTTCAACCTGCAATTCATTTCAAATCCTTCAATTGCATCTGTGTCAACGCATAAAAGACCCAGAACAAACAGCCCAGCTCTGTCCTTTTTCCTTCTAAGGCCCAGTGAAGAGTAAAGGGAGAGTCAGCTCTTGACATTTTTCAAGTTTTTCACTTTTCAAAAACTCTACAAAATATGGAGAATGAGTATACAGTGTACCACATGTACTGAAAAATAAACGTCCGTTTGGTTAGAGCAGTTTCCCGCTTTTAATTGCCTTAGGTCTTACAAACAGAACGTGGAGATCATTAAGCAGCAGACGTTCCTCTTGGTGTGCCAAGACTGCGTCAGCTGTGCCCGCAGTGACAGACCCCGACATCCTGCTCCCCTCAGTCTGCTGATGGTCAGACATTCGCCTGCAGCGAATACCTCCCTCCTCCCTCCCACATTCCTAGGAAAACCAGACCAAAGAAAAACGGGGACACGTCAGAGGCTATTGTCTTTTGGGGCAAACCACATGATTTCCAATGAGCTTAGAAAGACCAGCATACTGTCCGAGGAGGCCTGCACGTGTGGGCGTCAGCATGCTGGGGTGGGAACCAGAGCAGAGGCAAGGGAGGTATCAGTCTGTGACATCTCTGGGGTCCCAGGAAGCAGAACCCCAGTGCCAGGGGCTGGGGGAAGACCAGGGCCACCAAGGGCTCAGATGCTCTCAGAAGCCTAGAAGAACTTGGCTGTGAAACGGAAACAGAGGAAAGAAGGTCATTTGACAGAGAAAGCTAGAGCATCAGGCCATCGGGAAACCAAATTTTAGTACGGCTCCATAAAGAAAGGGACTGTTTCCACCCACAGGAAAGAATAACATGTTCCCTTTTACTTGTGTGCAAAGAAGGTGGACCGAGGACAGGGTGCCCAGTTGGCACAGACTGCAAGACCAAACAAACCCACGAAATCCAGCTCTCCGGTAGGTCAGGAAAGCTGGAAGCCTGCATCTGGCACTGCATTCTGGAGGCCAGTCAAGCCTCTTTATGGGCTGCATTTGGAGTATTTACAGATTCAAAGAATAGGAATTAGGACCAAGATCCCCACAACAAAACCGGCAGTAGCAGCAGCCACAAATAAGCCTCACATCTAGCAGTCTGGAAAAGAAATAGCTGGGGTCTCACAGGAGAGAACGGGCAAAACTGCTGCAGAGCATAAAACAGCTCAGGTCAGGAGACAGGGAGGAAGTGTCTCTTGCTGACACTTGTCAGTTTCCCAAGACACTGGACTCAGGGTTGACAGTAAAATTCTGATGTATGGTCTGATGAGCCCATCATTGGTATTATGTTTTTATTACAGATTACTAAAAAGTTTACAGACATCATTCTTTACTGTATGCTTATTCATTCTCAACAAAGGTTTCTGTTGTCTGCAGAATAAATTCTTTTATTCTGAAATAAAGAATTGCCTGAGGCCCTGATACATACAGGCATGAATGTCCGGCAGACAGTGGAGCGCTCTCTACCGCTGCCAATAGAGAGCCCAAGAGGCAGGTTTCTGACAAAATCCCGTCTCAGGATGCTTGTCCCCCGCCGTATGTGACATCACGCTGAAGTGTCTAGAAATGCATTCAATGGCCCACTGAGTTTCACTGGCAGTTGTATAACCAAGGTGAGAAAATCCTCATTTTTAGGATTTTAAGGAGAATTCTGGTGATTTGATAAAGAAAGTAGAGGGGGCAGAGAGACAAGTCAGGGGCTACTATAATAACTGAGGGCAGTGGTTCTCAATGTGTGGGCTCCAGTCAGCAAGATGGTTAGAAATGGGGAATCTCAGGCACTACCCCACACCTGCTGAGTCATCATCTCTGTGTTACCCAGAGTCCAGGTGCTTGCTTGTTCTGTTAGTTTGAAAACCTGGAGTGAGTGAGTGAAGTCGCTCAGTCGTGTCCGACTCTTTGTGATCCCATGGACTGTAGTCTACCAACTTGTATGCTTATTCATTCTCAACAAAGGTTTCTGTTGTCTGCAGAATAAATTCTTTTATTCTGAAATAAAGAATTGCCTGAGGCCCTGATACATACAGGCATGAATGTCCGGCAGACAGTGGAGCGCTCTCTACCGCTGCCAATAGAGAGCCCAAGAGGCAGGTTTCTGACAAAATCCCGTCTCAGGATGCTTGTCCCCCGCCGTATGTGACATCACGCTGAAGTGTCTAGAAATGCATTCAATGGCCCACTGAGTTTCACTGGCAGTTGTATAACCAAGGTGAGAAAATCCTCATTTTTAGGATTTTAAGGAGAATTCTGGTGATTTGATAAAGAAAGTAGAGGGGGCAGAGAGACAAGTCAGGGGCTACTATAATAACTGAGGGCAGTGGTTCTCAATGTGTGGGCTCCAGTCAGCAAGATGGTTAGAAATGGGGAATCTCAGGCACTACCCCACACCTGCTGAGTCATCATCTCTGTGTTACCCAGAGTCCAGGTGCTTGCTTGTTCTGTTAGTTTGAAAACCTGGAGTGAGTGAGTGAAGTCGCTCAGTCGTGTCCGACTCTTTGTGATCCCATGGACTGTAGTCTACCAACCTTCTGTGTCCATGGGATTTTCCAGGCAAGAGTACTGGAGTGGGTTGCCATTTCCTTCTCCAGGGGATCATTCCTGACCCAGGGATCGAACCCAGGTCTCCTGCACTGCAGGCAGATGCTTTACCCTCTGAGCCACTAGGGAAAGGCCTGGACCAGGTAGTAAATAAGATTCTAGAAGAAGGAGTTGCTGTGGGTATGGGGAGGACATACAGATTGGAAGAATGCCTTGGGAGGTTAGTGAACAGCACTGATATTTCATTTATAATCTAATTCAATACAAAATATAAAACTACCCCTCAGATACCCATGAGGACTGGGTTTGCTGGCCTATTGAGACTTGAGGATCCCCAGGGTCTACCACAGCTGAATGACAGCGATTTTTCCTCCTGTGGGATTCCACAATCAGCCTTTCCAATTGTCCTCTTTGCCTCAAATGCAAACATTTTGGGGTTGGGGGAAGTTACATATGAATTCATTAATACAACGCATCTGAGCTTTTTGTCTCTCTTTTGGGAAGCACAGGCAGAAGGTGAGGGTGTCATGTGGAGCCACCAGAGAGGCAGAGATGGGATTTGCTGTGATCAGGTGAGCCCCAACTTGAGGTTTTTGGGTGCCAGCTCAGAGCTCTGAGCCGTGACTCAGAGCTCCCTTCGCTTGTCAGCCACAGGTCAACGGTTCACAGGAGCGTGAACAAGCCACGGGAGTGTGCTGCACATTCGGGTAAGGAAGGCAAAGTCCAGCCTGGGAGACAGAACCTGACCGGGAAAACACCTGCTCTCTCTCGCCACAGAGTGTCTTACAGCCAGCTGCTCCATGCCAGCAATTCACAGAGAGCATGGATTTCATGATTAACTAGAGTCAGAGGGAAGAAAACGGAGACTGGCTCACCTTCCTCTCTTTGCTTTAATTAAAAGCTACTTCCAGTTCATCCTAGATTACTGATTCATTAACAAGTAAACTAATATATGTCTTGTAATTTATAAGCTGCAAGTTTCACAGATGTATATTCTTACTTGAAACCTTGTTACAGGACTTATAACGCACTGCTTCATCATGTAATGATTCGTTGCCACACTCAGTGCAAAATGAGATGAATGCCTCTCAGTGTCTGATATACTCCTTTCTGAGTCACTATAAAGCCAAACCTTGAAATTCTCAGCGCTCACTCCCAAGGAAACATAAAATGTTGGTTCTCCCCAGCTGCTGTCACAGAAGATCTTCTGACCCACCAAGTTTTCCCCGTCCTCTCAGAAAGCACGTGGAAGCGGCGTGATGCAGGGATTTTCACTGCAGCGACTCTGCTGATAGATCCTGGATTCAGAATGACGAGATGGGAATCTTTGCTCTGACATCTACAGTTATTGACAAGTTACTGAACTTCTCTATACTTCAGTTTCCACATATATAAAATGAAGATAATAGTTCCCACTTTCCAAGGTCGTTGTGAATATGAAATAGATGAAAGTATGCAAAGAATAGTAACCACCATGCCGCAGGTCATAAATGTCACCTATCGGTATTGCCAGATATGCAATTTGACAGAAAGTATGCCATGAAATGTTAGCATTCATATCAATCAATGAGAGTGTCAAGTACAGATAACTGCTGTTTTTTTATAGGTAGAAAGTGAGGCAAGGGAACAACAGAAGCTGCTTTGGTTAGGAGAGTCCAGAACTAAGAAAGCCTCTGCAAGCAGGTTAAATCCACGAGAAGTAACATCGCCGTGACGATCTGGGAGAAGAGAATTCAGGAGGAGAAACTGGCAAGGATGGTGCCGCAGAAATGATAAAGAAGAGAGAATTGCATGGAAGAAGTAGGTCCCTGAGCCACATCCCATGTCAAGCGATGTTAAGGCATCAAGTGATGTTAAGGTGTAAGGTGAGAGGAAAACAGATGACAAGGCGTAGGAAAGGGTGACTGTGAAAAGAGCTTTTCAGCAGAGTTGGGAGGGAAACAGAAGGGGAGCAAGAAATGGTGAGAGACAGGCACACTGGGGTCCTGAGATGATGGATACGGCAAGTCAGCCGACTCCAAGACGGTGAGAAGGAAGCACTAACCACAGATGGGGTGAGGCGACCTGAGGCACAGAGACAAGAATCACAGGGCTGGACTGTGTCCCCAGGGAGGGGGGATCACAGGGGAAGGAGGGAGGTCCACGAGCAGGCTCCGCAGAGCTGAAGGAGGAGGCAGCAGGCAGTGAGCACATGAGCCAGACTGGGGACACGCCTCCTGCCTGAACGCTGTACGATGAAGAGCTTGGGTAAGTGAGCAGCTGTTATACGGCAGAGCTGAACATAAAAGCCTTGACCTCTCTGTCCCCAGGACTCACCAAGTGCCCTCTGTCATCATCTGTAAGGCAGCCTTGGCATCTGTGTGATCCTAGGATGATGATAACCTAGGGTAACCGTGTCTATGTGCACAGCATGTGCTAACAAGTTTTAAAGGGGAGGTACTCTTTACATGTCAAGAACAGAGTGAACCAATGTATTACAATCCTAGAAAATGCAAAAGAGAGATCTATATTTAGCCTAAGGAGCTTAAAACTTAATCCTTATCCTGGCAAATAGGGAAGAGGAACTCTGAAGGGCCCCAGATCAAACAGGCAGGGACTTGAAAGTCTGCAGTGGAAATGGTTCCTGTTTTGTCTTATTTTTCAGAGTAAGTTTCTGGCTGAGCCTTGAAAAGGGAAGGGACCTGGATAAGTATTCATAGAGCAGTTCCAAGGAGGGATTTTGACAGGAATGATCATTAAGGAGACCCAGGGGACTGGAAAGGCCACACATAAGAAGCAGAGCAGCAGGGGTCGGCCAGGGACCAACGCGTTCAGCCCTTGCTGAGCAGAGGCTGTCCCCAGAGCCTGCGCAGCACCCCGGACCCACTGTCCATCACTCACAGCATCCTCATCCCCGTCTCACAGGTGAGGCACAGAACCACTGAGGTGGTCAGTGACTCACCCAAAGTTACATGCTTCTGTGAACATGTGACCCCAGCACTTCCGGGTTAAAGGGCCAATGAACTTAATCACCAAAAATAGAAGGACAGGGATTTTGTGAAGCTGAAAGAATGCGATGTGGGTGTGGAGAACGAACAAGCAGAGATGAGATCAAGGTGCAAGTGGAATGAAAACCAGTCCCAGAATTAATTCTGTAACACAGCCAGTCTGCCAATGGTGTCATTTTTAATGGAAGGTTGGCAAGCATCACTGGGCTGCAAAGAGATTACAGAAGCAAACGAGCTCATCCTGCTGATGAGAAAGGGCAGCTACCTCTCCTGGGCACTAACTCTCATTCCATGTCTCCCATCCCCAGCCTTCTCTCTTTTCTATTCTCTCCATCTCAGGGATACATACGGCTGAGGAGCTGCCCACATTGGAGCTGCTGCTGCTGCTAAGTCACTTCAGTCGTGTCTGACTCTGCGACCTCGTGGACTGCAGCCCATCAGGCTCCTCCGTCCATGGGATTTTCCAGGCAAGAGTACTGGAGTGGGTAGCCATCGCCTTCTCCCACATTAGGAGCAAAGGGAGCTTATCACTGTGATCAGGACCATCCTTGTATGTTCACACACCACTGGTGAGAATACGAGTGACGGAGACTCTTCGGAAAACTACGAGTTTCTAATAAAGTTAAATAGACACCCACCCTATGACTCAACAAGTCCCCTACCCAAAAGAAGTGAAAATGTATTTCACAAAAAGTATGTATATATTGTTTATAGCAAATTTCCTCATAGTAGCTCAAAACTGGAAACAAACCAAACATCCATCCCCTGCAGAATGGACAAACTGTGGTAAAGTTACACAAGGAATATGACACAGCAATAAATATGAACAAGAACATGAAGCTACATGGATGAATCTTGAAAACAATGTGTGGAGTGAAAGTAGCCAGACACATAAAAACAGGCTGTGTGATTCCATTCAGAAGAAGGGTTAAGAATCGGTAGAACAAAGCTGGGCGGTTATTAGGAATGTGTGGGAGCAGCGGGAGAGACGCTGCCTGGAAAGGCAAGATGGAAATTTCTGGGGTCAGGATAGTCTTCTTTCCTGAGCTACTCTTTGGTTACACAGGTGTATACATTTGTCAAAATTCAGTGACATATTTGAGATTTGTGCATTGAATTATATATAAATTATGTCTCAAAGAAGGACCATTAGCATGTAAAATAAAAATATTAAAAACGGTCCTTGTTCAGGGAACTGGGGAAAGAAATCTCTTCCCTGGGGACTTTTAAGTGACTTCCCTGGTGACTTTATAATCCTTTTTCAGGTCTGCTAATCAAGTTCATAGCATCATCACACATCAGAAAATGCAAAGAAAACCAACGCATCAAGGAACCTGCACCAGAGCAACAACTAATCTTGCCCTGGATCATTTTATCGGTTTTTCCCTATATGACAGTATTGATAAAAATGCATATGCACCATTAACATTAACAATTGAATGATCATGCTGGGGCTCCATTGGCGGGTTACCCTCCTGCAGAGAAACAGGACGGTACATGAGCTTTCCTGAGAATGTGCCAAGCTCTATGAACAATCAACGTGCCTCTCATTGTTAAAATCCTGCCTTAAATGGTTTTGGAATCATGGGAATGTATTATCTGTTATTAAAGTTTAATAAACGTCAGCATTTGGAAAATAGAAACAAACAGCCTCCGCTAATTCCTAGAACTATGACTCACTCCACAAGGAACACCGATGTCCCCATGTCAACAGCACTGCTGGGCATCAGAATCTTCGTCATGGGCACCTTTGGGGCACTGGCCTTATTCCACGTCTCATCTTTCTCTCCAACTTTTAGCAGTGGCCACAATGTGTTGAAATGGGGATACTTTCTTGCTACGGACACATTGTGGCTTAAGATATCAGGGCTGTGTGCCTGGCCACTCAGTCGTGTCTGACTCTGCAGTTACATGGACTGTAGCCCACCAGGCTCCTCTGTCCATGGAATTTTCCAGGCAAGAATGCTGGAATGGGTTGTCATTTCCTACTCCACGGGATCTTTCCAACCCAGTGATCAAACCTGCATCTCCTGTACTGGCAGGCAGATTCTTAACCAGTGAGCCACCTGGGAAGGCCTGTGGTACCAGGAACTCACTCTTACTCAATTACTCCTTTTCATCTTGCTTACAGGAAAAAAAAAAAAAAAACCTTAAAGAGTGAATACTAAATTTTAAGCATAGTTAACTTACTAAGAAAATAAGCCTCTTTGGAAAAAAAAATTGCATATCTGAATTAACTTCTTTCTTAAAGATGATATAGAATACTTCAGGCATTATGTGTAATTTTGCCAAAAAAAAAAAAATTAAATTACTCAAACCAATTAGTTTTAACAAATGTCATAAAATTATATCTATAAATTTACAAAAGTCTCATAGGCATCCTACAAATGCTATTTTAAGTTTTATTTCATGAACCATTAGTCTAAAAGATCCCATGCATTCAAGACCTTTCACCAGTAAATCAGAATTTACAAAACACATCACAGATCTCTCAAAGGCTAAGCAAAGTATATTTCAAAGACTAAGTTATCACAAAAATATACTCTATTGATAATAAAATGAAAACCCACACTGTGATACATCTTCTTTCAGATCATCCTAATGAATTATCCCAATGTGGCTATAATGATTGAGACCACCAGCTGCAGAGCTAGCTTTCTTGGGTTCAAATCCTAATTCTGCCACTTAGAGCTGGGTGACCTTGGGCAAATTATTAGTTTCTCTCTCCTCACTTAATTTTACTATAAAATGGGATAATAGTGCCTATTTCACAGATCTATACATTAGGTTAAATATATTTTAACCATATACATATATATATATGTAGAAGGAAATGGCAACCCACTGTAGTGTTCTTGCCTGGAGAATCCCAGGCACGGTGGAGCCCGATGGGCTGCCATCTGTGGGGTCGCGTAGAGTCGAACACGACTGAAGAGACTTAGCAGCAGCAGCAGCAATAAGTAAATAGATGTAGGTTTCAGTTCAGTTCAGTTCAGTCACTCAGTCATGTCTGACTCTTTGCGACCCCATGAATCACAGCACGCNCTACCAGGCTCCCCGTCCCTGGGATTCTCCAGGCAAGAACACCGGAGTGGGTTGCCATTTCCTTCTCCAATGCATGAAAGTGAAAAGTGAAAGTGAAGTCGCTCAGTCGTGTCCGACTCCTAGCAACCCCATGGACTGCAGCCCACTAGGCTCCTTCGCCCATGGGATTTTCCAGGCAAGAGTACTAGAGTGGGCTGCCATTGCCTTCTCATATACATGAGTGAAGAAAGCCTATGTGAGTTGTAAAATACCATCAAGTTAAATAATCTGTGTGTTATTGGAGTCCCACAAGGAAAACAGAGTGAGAAAGTAGCAAGGAGTTTATTTAAGATAAATATTCTGAAAAACGGAGGAATAAATAGAAGATAATTCCCTCAACTTAATAAGGAACAACTATAAAAACTCTCATCTAGCATCATACTTAAAAGCAAGGATGTCCATGCTCACCAATCTAATTCATCTTCTAAAAGTTCTATCTATTGAAAAAAGGCAAGAAAAATAGATACGCAGAGCAGAAAGGAAAGAAATAAATGTATTTTGCATTTCTTTATTTGGTAAGTGGACCTGTGTGCTGATGATGTGATAGTCTACATAGATATATGAAAGTACAGAAATATACCCCTCTAACTAGTAACTGAGTTTAGCAAGAGGAAGTTTTCAAATCAAGATCAACACACGAAAACCAACTTATTGCCTATACAGTAGCAACAAATACATGAAAACCAAAAAAAAATTATAAGTAAAACTATAATTTGAAAGAAATGAAATAATACCTAAAGAAATAGGTTTTAGAGGTGCAGTCCCAAGATGGCGGAGGGATAGGACAGGGAGAACACTNAGTGAATGAGTAAACACCTTATGAAATACTTTTTCAATATTTTTATTTTTGAAAATTTCAAAAATATACAAATTCAAAAATATTACAATGAACTTCTTTTTTTTGCTTTTTCTTTTTTTAATATAAATTTATTTATTTTAATTGGACCATGTTCTTGAGTCAAAAATTATTCACTTTTCGTCAGTCTTGCTTTATTTTTTTCCCACCCACATCCACATTTTTTGAATTTTTTAAAATATTGGAATAAGAGTTTTTTACTGTCTTCAGCCCAAAGAAGGCTAACTTTGACAAATATTGGATGACAGCACATTTGTGGCAGTCTTAAAGTCCAGCAAAAAAGTTCCAGCCCATGATTTGAACAAATAAAATCCAAGATCAGATGCCCTGATTGGGGTAAGATAAACATTTGCACTTTATCTGTGTCATCCCTCCCTTAAAGCAGATCAACTCAGTGCCAAAACCTTATCAAACTTTATTTTCTCTATTGGAAGAAAACTGAGAACATGTGAGTGATGTTCTCAGCTTCCCTAGCTGTGTAGGATGTTTCCAAAGATACACCCACTTCTTACTCCATTCAGAATACTAAATATGCTCCCTGACCAAGGAGAAGGGAAGGACAGGGATAATAGGAGCCAAGGTTCTCAGAAGAGATCAAAAAGAAATGGCTCCTACTGAATGTTTTGAAGACTCCAGCAGGAAGCCTGCCAATAATCTTCTGAGAATGTCTCACCTGAAAGTCCCCCAATTGGCTTATGAGCAATCCCAAGACACCATGTGCCACATACACACACACACACACACATACACACAATCTATGGCCTGCTCCCTGGGTAGGTTCCCAAGGGTAGCATGTATGAGAATTTTTAGATGCTAGTAAGCACATGAAGAAAGCTGGACCAACTCTATGAGACTGGGAGAAAGCACACAAATTTGAGAATTCATCACCATCCTAACAGAAAGCAAAGAGAAAACTATCAGCACCCAGGCTGACTTTGCAGGATCAGGAGAATGCACAAAATCCTATGAATTCTTCCCTCAAGAAAGAACAAGAATTGTGGGTTGGGAAATGGAATTAAGATCTGAGAAAAATTCCTAATTCCTAGAAGGGCTAAACAAAAGATATTTGTCTCTTAAAGACTGTCAGTAATGACTGGAGGAAGTGATGTTTTCTTCAAATGTGAAAACAGCAATGAAAGACTTCAAACAACATGAAAAATCAAGGAAACCTAACATCACAAAAGGAACACAATAATTTTCCTCTAAGAAAGCCTTCTTCAGCAATCAATGCAAAGAGATAGAGGGAAACAACAGAATAGGAAAGACTAGAGATCTCTTCAAGAGAATTGGAGATACCAAGGGAACATTTCATGCAAAGATGGGCTCGATAAAGGATAGAAATGGTATGGACCTAACAGAAGCAGAAGATATTAAGAAGAGGTGGCAAGAATACACAGAAGAACTGTACAGAAAAGATCTTCACGACCCAGATAATCATGAGGATGTGATCACTAATCTAGAGCCAGACATCTTGGAATGTGAAGTCAAGTGGGCCTTAGAAAGCATCACTAAGAACAAAGCTAGTGGAGGTGATGGAATTCC
>SJYX01019606.1:412070-433974 GCA_006410675.1 Oreotragus oreotragus | reverse complement strand
CAGCTGAACTGAACTGAAGCCCAAAAAATGAATATCTGCAACTTGCCTAATAAAAAATTCAAAATAGTTGTTTTAAGGAAACAGTGAAGTATATGAAAACATAGAAATACAATGTAATGAATTTGGGAAAACAATAAATAAAATTAATTTAACAATTAAGAAATAGAACTTCTGGAGCAGAAGAATATAATAAATTAAATTAAAAATGCATTTACAGGCAAGATCATTCAGAAGGAAGAATCTGTGAAGTTGAAGAAAGCCATTTGACATTTTTCAATCAGAGGAGGAAATATATATATATATGCTGCTGCTGTGTTATTTCAGTCGTGTCTGACTCTGTGTGACCCCATAGATGACAGTCTACCAGGCTCCCCGTCCCTGGGATTCTCCAGGCAAGAACACCGGAGTGGGTTGCCATTTCCTTCTCCAATGCATGAAAGTGAAAAGTGAAAGTGAAGTCGCTCAGTCGTGTCCGACTCCTAGCAACCCCATGGACTGCAGCCCACTAGGCTCCTTCGCCCATGGGATTTTCCAGGCGAGAGTACTAGAGTGGGCTGCCATTGCCTTCTCATATACATGAGTGAAGAAAGCCTATGTGAGTTGTAAAATACCATCAAGTTAAATAATCTGTGTGTTATTGGAGTCCCACAAGGAAAACAGAGTGAGAAAGTAGCAAGGAGTTTATTTAAGATAAATATTCTGAAAAACAGAGGAATAAATAGAAGATAATTCCCTCAACTTAATAAGGAACAACTATAAAAACTCTCATCTAGCATCATACTTAAAAGCAAGGATGTCCATGCTCACCAATCTAATTCATCTTCTAAAAGTTCTATCTATTGAAAAAAGGCAAGAAAAATAGATACACAAAGCAGAAAGGAAAGAAATAAATGTATTTTGCATTTCTTTATTTGGTAAGTGGATCTGTGTGCTGATGATGTGATAGTCTACATAGATTTATGAAAGTACAGAAATATACCCCTCTAACTAGTAACTGAGTTTAGCAGGAGGAAGTTTTCAAATCAAGATCAACACATGAAAACCAATTTATTGCCTATACAGTAGCAACAAATACATGAAAACCAAAAAATATATATAAGTAAAACTATAATTTGAAAGAAATGAAACAATACCTAAAGAAATAGGTTTTAGAGGTGCAGTCCCAAGATGGCGGAGGGATAGGACAGGGAGAACACTTTCTCCCCCACAAATTCATCAAAAGATTATTTGAATGTGGAGCAACTTCCACAAAATAACTTCTGAATGCTGGCAGAGGACATAGGACAACCAGAAAGACAGGCCAATCTCTTCAGAAAGAGATAAGACAAAATATAAAAGATGAAAATAGACAAAAAAATTAGGGACCAAAGGAGATCCATCCTGGGGAAGGAGTTGTGAAGGAGGACAAGTTTTCATACAGTAGGAAACCGTCTCACAGGCAGGTTGGTGGGGAGATTTCGAATCTCCAAGGGAAACATAGCCAGAAAAAGGAAAAAAAATAAAAAAGCTTAACCAACATTACCAGTGGAGAAGAGTCTCAGAAACTCATTTCTGCCAGCAGCAAGTGGGGGCTGGGTAGGGAAGCATAGGCTACATTGTCGGTCCTTAGGGTAAGAACTGGGCTTGAATGCCCTGAGGACAATCTGAGGGGGCTAATGCAACAGTACTTTGGCTACCTGATATGAAGAAATGACTCACTGAAAAAGACCCTGATGCTGGGAAAGACTGAAGGCAGGAGGAGAAGGAGACTACAGTTGATGAGATGACTGGATGACATCACTGACTCTATGAATATACGGACTCTTTCGATAGAAACCCTTGAGACCGGAAGGGAATGGCAGGACATACTTAAAGTGACGAAAGAGAAAAACCTACAACCAAGAATACTCTACCCTGCAAGGATCTCAATCAGATTTGAAGGAGAAATCAAAAGCTTTACAGACAAGCAAAAGCTGAGAGAATTCAGCACCACCAAGCCAACTCTTCAACAAATGCTAAAGAATCTTCTCTAGACAGGAAACAGAGAAAANAAAAACCTACAACCAAGAATACTCTGCCCTGCAAGGATCTCAATCAGATTTGAAGGAGAAATCAAAAGCTTTACAGACAAGCAAAAGCTGAGAGAATTCAGCACCACCAAGCCAACTCTTCAACAAATGCTAAAGAATCTTCTCTAGACAGGAAACAGAGAAAACGTTTATAAAAATGAACCCAAAGCAATAAAGGAAATGGTAACGTTATCATTCTTACCAATAATTACTTTAAACATAAATGGGTTAAATTATACAATCAAAAGATAGTGAGTGGCCAAATGGTTACAAAAATAAAACCACTATATATGCTGTCTACAAGAGATCCACCTTAAACCTAGGGACACATACAGACTGAAAATGAGGGGATGGAAAAAGATATTTCATAAAAATGGAGATCAACAGAAAATGGGAATAGCAATATTCATATCAGATAAAACAGAGTTTGAAATAAGGGCTGTGAAAAGAGAAAAAGAAGGACACTACATAATGATCAAAGAATCAATCCAAGAAGAAGATATAACAATTATAAATATATATGCACCCAAGATAGGAGCACCTCAGCACATAAGGTAAATGCTAACAAGTATGAAAGGGGAAACAAACAGCAACACAGTAATAGTGGGGAATTTTAGTACCCCACTCACACTTATGGATAGATCAATCAAACAGAATGTTAACAACAAAACAAGCTTTAAATGATACAGTTGACCAGTTAGACCTAATTGATATCTATGGGACATTTCACCCAAATACAGTGGATTCCACTTTTTCTCAAGTGCACAAGGAACATTCTCCAGAATAGATCACATTCTGGGCCACAAATCTAGTCTTGGTAAATATTTAAAAATTTAAATCATTTCAAGCATATTTTCTGATCACAGTGTGGTAAGATTAGATTTCAACTACAGGAAAAAAAAAAAAAACTACTATAAAGAACACAAACATATGGAGGTTAAACAACACACTTCTGAATAGCCAACCAACAGATCACTGAAGAAATCAGAATATGCATAGAAAAATGATAATAAAAACATGACAACCTAAAACCTATGGGATTCAGTAATAGCAGTGCTAAGAGGGAGGTTCATAGCAATACAAAAATACCTCAAGAAGCAAGAGAAACATCAAATAAATAACCTAACTTTACACCTAAAACAGCTAGAAAATGAAGAACAAAAATACTCCAAAGTTAATAGAAGAAAAGATAACATAAAAATCAGAGCAGAAATAAGTGAAAAAGAAATGAGGGAGACTATTAGAAAGATCAACAAAACTAAAAGTTGGTTCTTTGAGAAAATAAACAAACTAAACAAACTATTAGCCAGACTAATCAATAAGTTAAGAGAGAACAATCAAATCAATAAAATTTGAAATGAAAATGGACAAATCACAACAGAAAACACAGAAATACAAAAGATCATAAGAGACTACTATGAGCAACTATATGACAATAAAATGGACAACCTGAAAGGAATAAACAAAACTGAAACAAGAAGAAATCAAAAATCTGAACAGGCCAATCACAAGCACAGATATTGAAACTGTAATCAAAAACCTTCCAAGAAACAAAATCCCAGGACCAGATAAATTCATAGGTGAATTCTACCAAAAATTTATAGAAAAGCTAACACCAGTTATACTCAGTCTCTTCCAGAAAATTGCACAAGAAGGCAAACTCCCAAACTCACTATATGAGGCTACCATCACCCTAATAACAAAACCAGAAAAAGATGTCACAAAAAAAGAAAGCTATAGGCCAATATCACTGGTGAAAGTGAAGTTGCTCAGTTGTGTCCGACTCTTTGCAACCCCATGGACTGCAGCCCACCAGGCTCCTTTGTCCATGGGATTTTCCAGGCAAGAATACTGGAGTGGGTTGCCATTTCCTTCTCCAGGGGATCTTCCCAACCCAGGGATTGAACCCAGGTCTCCCTCATTGCAGGCAGATACTTTAACCTCTGAGCCACCAAGGAAGGCAATTCTAGCAAACAGAGTCCAACAACATATTAAAAAGATCATACGTCATGACCAAGTGGGCTTTATTCCAGGGATGCAAGGATTCTTCAATATTTGCAAATCAATCCATGTGATATACCATATTAACAAATTGAAAGATAAAAGCCAGATGATTATCTCAACAGAAAGATTTCTCAATAGAGAAAGCCATTGACAAAATTAAATATCCATTTATGGTAAAAAAAAAAAAAAAAAAAAAACCTCTCCAGAAAGCAGGCATAGAAGCAACATATCTCAACATAATAAAAGTCGTATATGACAAAATCAGGAACAAGACAAGGTTGCCCATTCTCACCACTACTATTCAACATAGTTTTGGAAGTACTAGCAAGAGTAATCAGAGAAGAAAAAGAAATAAAAGGAATCCCGATTGGAAAAGAAGAAGTAAAACTCTTACTGTTTGTAGATGACATGATCCTCTACATAGAAAACCCTAAAGATACCACTAGAAAATTAGTAGAGCTAATCAATGAGTACGTAAAGTTGCAAGATATAAAATTAGTACACAGAAATAATTGCACTCCTATACACTAACAGTGAAAAAGCAGAAAGAGAAATTAAGGAAATAATTTCATTCAACATTGCAAAGAAAATAATAAAACTTAGGAATAAATTTACCTAAAGAAACAAAAGACCTATACATAGAAAACTATAAAATGCTGATGGAAGAAATCAAGATGACAAAAATAGATGAAGAGATATACCATGTTCATGGATTGAAACAATCAGAGTAGTGAAAATGAGTATACTATCCAAAGCAATCTATAGATCAATACAATCCTTGTCAAGCTACCAGTGGTATTTTTCACAGACTTATAACAAATAATTTCACAATTTGTATGGAAATACAAAAAACCTCGAATAGCCAAAGCAATCTTGAGAAAGAAGAATGGAACTGAAGGAATCAACTTACCTGACTTCAGGCTCTACTACAAAGCCACAGTCATCAAGACAGTATGGTACTGGCACAAAGACAGAAATATAGATCAGTGGAACAAAATAGAAACCCCAGAGATAAATCCACGCACCCATGGACACTTTCTCTTTGACAAAGGAAGCAAAAATATACAATGGAAAAAAGACAATCTCTAACAAGTGCTGCTGGGAAAATTGGTCAACCACATGTAAAAGAATGAAATTAGAACAGTTTCTAACACCATACACAAAAATAAACTCAAAATGGATTAAATATTTAACGAAAGACTAGAAACTATAAAATTCTTAAAGAAAAACAAGACAAAACACTCTCTGACATAAGTCACAGCAGGATCCTCTATGACCCACTGCCCAAAGTAATGGAAATAAAAACCGAAATAAACAAACAGAATTTAATTGAACTTAAAAGCCTTTGCACTATAAAGGAAACTATAAGCAAGGTGAAAAGGTTGTCTTCAGAATGGGAGAAAATAATAGCAAATGAAACAACTGACAAAGAATCTCTAAAATATACAAGTAACACGTGCAGCTCAATACAAAAAAAAAATAAAAGAATAACCCAATCAAAAAGTGGGCAAAAGAACTACACAGACATTTCACCAAAGAAAACATACATATGGCTAATAAACACAAGAAAAATGCTCAACATCACTCATTATTAGAGAAATTCAAATGAAAACCACAATGAGGTATCATATCATGCTGGTCAGAATGGCCATCATCAAAAAGTCTATGAACAATAAATGCTGGAGAGGGTGTAGAGAAAGAGAACCCTCTTACACTGTTGGTGAAAATGCAAACTGATACGGCCACTATGGAGAACAGTGTGGAGATTCCTTAAAAAACTGGGAATTGTAACGCAATTGTTCTTCAATTAAAAAAAAAAAAAACTGGAATAGAACTGCCATATGACCCAACAATCCCACTGATGGACATACACCCCGAGGAAACCAGAATTGAAAGAGACACATGTACCCTAATACTCATTGAAGCACTATTTAGAATAGCTAGGAGATGGTAGCAACCTAGATGTCCATCAGCAGATGAATGGATAAGGAAGTTGTGGTGGTACATACACACAATGGAATATCAATCAGCTATAAAATCGAACACATTTCAGTCAATTCTAATGAGGAGGATAAAACCTTAGCCTCTTATATAGGGTGAAAAGTCAGAAAGAGAAAAACACAAATACTGTGTATTAATGCACGTATATGAAATTTAGAAAGACAGTAATGATGATTCTATATGCAAGGTAGCAAAAGAGACACAGATGTGAAGAACAGACTTTTGGACTCTGTGGGAGAAGGCGAGGGTTGGATGATTTCAGAGAATAGCATTGAAACATGCATATTACCATATGTAAAATAGATGACAAATGCAAGTTAAATGCATGAAGTAGGGCAGAAAAAGCTGGTGCTCTGTGAAAAATTAGAGGGATGGGATGGGGATGGATGTGGGAGGGGGTTTCAGGATTAGGGGACACATGTGCACTTGTGGCTGATTCATGTTGATGTAGGGCAAAAGCCATCACAATATTGTACAGTAATTATCCTCCAATTAAAATTAATCTTTAAAAAAGAAATAGGTTTAACATATTATGTTCATGGATTATGTGGCTCAATGTAGCAAAGTTCAATTCTCCAAATATTGATCTATATATATAATCCAGTTACTATTCTACCAAGCTTTTTCATAGACATAAAAGCTTATCCTAAAATTTATCTGGAAAAGTCTGTAGTATAGCTAACAACCTTTAATGAAAAAACAAAGCATGAGGGAGTTTTCTATTTGATATTAGATTTACTATATAAATACAACAATAAAAATACCATGTTACTGACAAGAAGATAGACATATTGATCAATGGAATGAAATAAGAATGAGGAAATAGACCCACACAAATATATCCAGTTGAGTTGTTGACAAAGATGCAGGAAACAATTCAGTGGAGAGCCTTCTGAACAAATAATGCAATGTTTTGTAGTTTTCAGTGTATATGTCTTTCACATACTTAATGAAATTTATTCCCATTTTATTAATCTAGGAATTCATCCATATCTTTAGTTTGTCCAATTTGTTATCATATAATAGTCCTTAGAAGCACAAGCTGGAATCAAGATTGCTGGGAAAAATATCAATAACCTCAGATATGCAGATGACACCACCCTTATGGCAGAAAGTGAAGAGGAAGTAAAAAGCCTCTTGATGAGTGTGAAAGAGGAGAGTGAAAAGTTGGCTTAAAGCTCAACATTCAGAAAACGAAGATCATGGCATCCGGTCCCATCACTTCATGGGAAATAGATGGGGAAACAGTGGAAATAGTGCCAGACTTTGTCATTTTGGGCTCCAAAATCACTGCAGATGGTGATTGCAGCCATGAAATTAAAAGACACTTACTGCTTGGAAGAAAAGTTATGACCAACCTAGATAGCATATTCAAAAGCAGAGACATTACTTTGCCGACTAAGGTCCGTCTAGTCAAGGCTATGGTTTTTCCAGTGGTCATGTATGGATGTGAGAGTTGGACTGTGAAGAAGGCTGAGCGCCAAAGAATTGATGCTTTTGAACCGTGGTGCTGGAGAAGACTTTTGAGAGTCCCTTGAACTGCAAGGAGATCCAACCAGTCCATTCTGAAGGAGGTCAGCCCTGGGTGTTCTTTGTTTTTTTTTTTTTTTTTTTTTGNCCAGTGGTCATGTATGGATGTGAGAGTTGGAATGTGAAGAAGGCTGAGCGCCAAAGAATTGATGTAGGTTTAAGTTCATGTAAAAAAAAAAAAAAAAAAAAAAACACTACTAGAAAGATATCACCCAACTGTTGCTGCTAGTAAACAACTTTTAAACATGCTGTTTGAATCTCTGACTGAGACTATATATTTTTTTAACCCTTTACTTTTAGCTCTTATCTATTGGAAAATTCAAGATCAGTTTTCTATTAATTCTTTCTCAGAGAGCTGAAATAACTCCCTGCTTCCCCTCGGACTTCTTCTCTCCAAGCTAAAGGTTCCAAATGTTCTCAGTGGCTCCTGCTGTTGCAACATCTTTACCTCCCCATTCTAGATCCCTCCATGCTGAAAACAGGTCTCTTAGAAGCAATGCCAGAATCCAGGTCATGTTGACAAGCACTAGCAATCAGCTGATATCCAGGAGTGCTTTATTCTTAGCTAATAACTTCTTCATCTGGAAATGTCATTTTTAAAAGCCATGATAGAAATTAGTCCTAAATAACATAAATGATTTGAGTCATTTTCATTTGAGATGCTCCAAATGTATTGTCAATGCTAGGAAGAGCCCTAGACAGGAAGAGAGCAAGAACTGGGGTGTCATGGGGGAGATCTGGTCGTATACATGCAGAGATACTCAAGGTTAGCCAACAAGAACAGTCAAGAACATTTCATTGAGTTCCTACAAATAAGGTGACAATTGATGTAACAGCCTAGAAAATATAAACCAAGAAAAAAGCTTTAATAGGAAATAGTTAGGGGGCCAAGGGTTAGAAGTGGGTATGTAGAACTTTGTGTGAAACTGTCTTTTCGTAATTCAATGTCGAGGAAATCTAGAACAAGTCAGCACCACACAGATGGGCTGTGACAGGTCTGCCTCTTATAACTGGGTGGGGCCTGGTCAGTTGAAGACCCCAGCTGGTCACCTCTAGCACCAAGGAAATTGCAGACACATTATATTTTTCCTGTGTATGTTGATCAACCTTCCCCCACCACCGCCCCCCCCCAACAAAAATATTTATTCAGAAACCCTGGTATAAAAAGATATTTTTTTTTCCTGTCAACTTTCAAGGCTACTTTTGAAAACATATATCATAGCAGTGGAGCAAAGAAAATATGCCCCAAGCAACAGAAAGACACATGTATAGTGCAAGCCTTGATGGGTAGACTCTCTTGTTCATTAAGGCCTGTGTTAGTCGCTCAGTCGTGTCTGACTCTTTGCAACCCAATGGACTGTAGCCCGCCAGCCTCCTCTGCCCATAGGATTCTCCAGGCAAGAATACTGGAGTGGGTTGGCATTTCCTTCTCCAGGGGATCTTCCTGACCCAGGGNAGGCCTGTGTTAGTCGCTCAGTCGTGTCTGACTCTTTGCAACCCAATGGACTGTAGCCCGCCAGCCTCCTCTGCCCATAGGATTCTCCAGGCAAGAATACTGGAGTGGGTTGGCATTTCCTTCTCCAGGGGATCTTCCTGACCCAGGGATCAAACCCAGGTCTCCTGCATTACAGACAGATTCTTTACCATCTGAACCACCAGGGAAGACTCATTAAGGCCTGGTACTGCATTAATCTGGGCTGACACCACTGGGTTCAGAAGTAACAAGGGCTGTGGGAAACAGATGAGGATTCTAACCCAGTGCCTGTACTTGGAGCCCCTGCAAAGAGCTCCTGGGCACAGTCTGCATGGTCTTACCAACCATGATGTACGAACAGGAGCAGCCATACATGGAAAAGCATAGAGCAGAGCCATGCATGGGCACAGGCCAGCTTAGGATGTGAATGAGAAACGAAGGAGCCAGAGCTGGCCAACAACGAGAAGGACCACAGGCGAGTGGGCAGGAGAGCAACATTTTTCCAAGTCGCTGCTGATAGAGGGTTTCCTACTTCTTGGTCAAGGGCCAGAATAAAACCTGGGGCCATATGAGTTGCAGCTGAATATTAAGTTTAATTTAGTTTTTCTTTGGAAAGAAAGACGCTTCTAAACTGTCTCAGTCTCAGCACTGCTGACCTGTGGGCTGCATGATCTCTCTGTTGTAAGGGGCTGTCACATGCACTGGGGGTGTTGGGCAGCATCCTTGGCTCCCATGACATGCCTTCCCTCAAGTTGTGACAACAAAAAATGTCTCCAGACATTGCCAAATGCCTCCTGCAGAGGGAAGGAGAGGGCAAAATTGCTCTGATTGGAGAAACACTGCCCTGAAGACATGAAACAAACATTTTCTCTATTGAAGAGTAACATAAGGGAAAGTGTTGGTCACTCAGCCATGTCCTACTCTTTGTGACCCCTTGAACTGATCCCATCAGGCTCCTCTCTCCGTGGAATTTTCCAGGCAAGAATACTGGAGTGGGTTGCCATTTCCTTCTCTGGGGATCTTCTCGACCCAGGGATCGAACTTGAGTCTTCTGCATTACGGGCAGATTCTTTACCACTGAGCCACCAGGGAAGCCCCTTCTCTATGAAGAGTGGCATAAGGCATTGCTAAATTCAATGACTTGCTCAGCAATTTAAAGGGGTGGACAATAATAGAATCGTTGGTTCTTGACTCTGGACCTAGATTAAGGCAACAGTGCCCTGGCAAGCCACTCCAGTGTTCTTGTCTGGAGAATCCCAGGGACGGGGAAGCCTGGTGGGCTGCCGTCTACGGGGTCGCACAGAGTCGGACACGANCAATAATAGAATCGTTGGTTCTTGACTCTGGACCTAGATTAAGGCAACAGTGCCCTGGCAAGCCACTCCAGTGTTCTTGTCTGGAGAATCCCAGGGACGGGGAAGCCTGGTGGGCTGCCGTCTACGGGGTCGCACAGAGTCGGACACGACTAAAGCGACTTAGCAGCAGCAGCAGCAGCCCTTGTACTGGGCCTTCATAGAAGATAGACTAAGTGACTCCAGATGCTATAACAGACACAATCTCAGTATCTTATCTCATTGCAAGATTCATCCTTATAATCCAGTGAGGTGTGCCTGTCAGATGGCATTCCTCCAGGACCCCCATCTTCGGATGACTTTGGTCCCATCATCTTTAACGCGTGACTGCAACCCCATCCATTCTATCTAGCCAGTGAGAGTGAGTGGGGGACGGTGAGGAGGGCACATCCTCTGTAACCACATTAACCAGGAAGCATCCACACAGGCCTTCACATCTTTAGGGGAAAAATGGCCAGGCAGTCCTGCACTATTGGAAAACTTTTTCCAACATCGTGAAAAGGCATATGTATTTTTAGTGTTTCCCTAGCCATCTGTGCCACAATTCTGTATTTTCCAAAGGCAGCTACATAAATACTCCAGCCTAATAAGAACCCTGTAATTTAGACAAATATGATTGCACTTGTGTATGTCTTATTTCTCCATTTTATATATGGTGAAGTTTAGACATGGGTAGTTCCTGTGACTTGAGGGTGATATCATAGAGACAGAACCCCAGAATCTGAGTCTCAGTGGAGGGTTTCCAACTACAGGATAGGTGATGTGTACTAAGAATAACAGAGTGACATTAGCTAAAAAGAGGAACGGTGTTACAAGCACTGTCACTGGAATCTGCCTTGTCTGTGCCATTAACGGTTACATGTGCCATCAGGCAAGTAATTTAGTCCCTCAGACTTCCATCTCCACATCTAGGGACAATCATAGAGGTGGAGGTGAACTTTAAATGAGATGATATATAGAAAGTACTTAATACAATGTCTAAAATTTTGGTTATTGATTTTATACCACAAGAAATAATATACGATGTATATATAAATTTACAGATTGTCTGGCCAATACACATCACACATTAGTTCTATTAATTTGGAAGTCTATTTAGGTTAGCCCACAGGGATTCTCTACTGTAGCTCAGCTGGTAAAGAATCCCCCTGCTATACAGGAGACCTCAATTTAATTCCTGGGTCAGGAAGATCCAAAGGGAATCCCACTCCATAGGCTACCCACTCCAGTATTCTTGGGCTTCCCTGGTGGCTCAGATGGTAAAGAAATCAAGAATCCACCTGCAATGTGGGAGACTTGGTTTTGATCCCTGGTTGGGAAGATCCGTTGGAGAAGGGAAAGGCTACCCACTGCAGTATTCTGGCCTGGAGAATTCTATGGACTGTATACCCATGGGGTCACAAAGAGTCAGATATGACTGAGCAACTTTCCCTTTCACTTTTCAGGTTCACCCACATTTACAAAGAACAGGTAAAGGCTCATTGACTTTGGCAGATTTGCAAGTTACAGTAGAAATCAGGAGCAGAGGCAACTGGGAAAGAAAGTGAAGATGAATCAGTGCAAATCCACTCCCCCCACTGGAATGGAGCCCAGAGTGCAAGCCCCACTGATGGCAAGGCAGTAGAATCATGTTTATTTAAATACCAAGGGCAGCACTTAGCATTACGAAAGATGCAAGCAAGATCAAATGCTTTGCCTGTTCTTCTGTCAATTCATTGGCCAGAAACTCTAGGGCCGAGAACAGAAACCCCGCAACCAACCTCGCTTTCCAGTTCGTGGTTTTGAATTATCTTATTTTGCAGATGAGGAAACTAAGGCCCAGACAGAACGGTGGTTAAATAAGAGACAAGAATCCCAAACTCACATTTAGTAATTCTTGGGCCAATTGCCTTATCTATGCTGCTTTCATATCTCTGTTACTTTATATTCCATGTTCTACACAGGGAAGTTATATTAAGCCACATGAGGCAAATACAGAAGTCTACAGAGTAACTTTGCAGAAGCTGTCAGTTTTTCCCATACACAAACACCTCTTCCAATTTAAGAGATATTTCTCCCAAATTGACAGTGAGTCCCCACCTTCTGTGAGCATTTGACCTTATTTCTTTAATAAAAAGAAAACAAAACAGAAACCAGCAACTTTACTCCAATAACAACCTCTTTGTTAAGGATCAAAGTACTCCAAAGCCCCTCTTTCCATTGGAGGCTTGACAACGAAAAATGAAATGGTTTGGTGGATGTGGACGTCACACCTCAGTAACTTCTGTCAAAAAGATGGACATGAAAAACACCTCTCATCAGTTTGGCAAACACATTCCCCCAACCACAAAACCTCATGAACAGCATCAGCCTGCCAAGAGCAGAGGCTTCATCTTCAGCAGAATAGTGTATGTCAGCTCTGGGTATTATGCTTCCACTGATTATAATAAGAAACAATTTCACATGGATTGAGTCTCATTCTTCTAGGGTGTAAATGTGGCCTTGAGAATATGATAGCGACCATAACATTCTAAAAGCAAGTCTCAGATAAAACCCTAAGAATTGGCCAACTCCTAACTTCAGCTATGCAAGAGTTTAATATCATCTGGAAGTCAAGCAAAATCCCAATAGGTATATTCGAGCTTTGTTCACTTGTTTTATTGACTGAGTTTACAGGATAAATATCTTTTGATGTATATGTATGTGTGGGTATGAGTATATGTGTGCATGTGTATGTGAGTGAAATTTCTGCTAGTCCACTGTTTTTGAATTACAAAAATGGCTATTTCTTAGGGCTCAATCCCACATATTCAAGAAATGCCTAATATACATGAGAAATGTAGTGTACACTGAAAACCTACTTCATGCCCTAGAAGAATATGACATCATACTTCCTACTTCTCTCCTTCATAGTTCATTCTATATGACATCCATCCTTTAGGACACAGCAAAGAACTTAGAGGTTTTTATCATAGATCCAGATAATATTCCTCAATCTCAACCAATAACAAATGCCATCAAAATGCCCAGACACAGGCTTTCCAAATCTGTTACGTGACAATGAGCTTATCCTTAAAGTAGGCCTACAGAATGCTCTGCTGACTTCAGGAAACTTTGAACACTATTGAGAAAATAGAAATCTGAACCAGTCTCTTCTACAGAAACAGGAAAGCTCTAAACAATGACATGTTCATCAGAATCACAGAACTTAGAGCTAATCAGTGGATATAAGATATGAGCATTGGTCTGATGCAACTGAACTAATGAAAGGAGATTGGTTAAACCCATCCAGTCACCTAGAGCAACACTCAAGAGGCTTCTGATGAACCCTCTTTACTAAGGCAGCATAGCTCTTCTATGGCTATAAAATTCATCCTCTTGAATATTTACATGCAACAGGAAAGAATTATGTCCTTGTTAAGCATATAGGCTCAGGAATTAGACTGTCTGGGTTCAAATATCAGCTTTATAGTTGTAGCTGTGAGACTTGGTGCAAGTTACTTAATCTCTCCTTTCTCCAGTTTCCTGTCTAAAACCGAAAATGAGAGTAAGGTATGCCCCCTCTAGTTGCTGCAATGATGAAGTGAGTTAATACAGTGTAAAGTTCTAAGAACATAGCCCAGCACAGGATAAGCAATTTATAAATGATAGTTATTATTAATGATTTACTATCACTATTTCCATTCATTCGAAGGCCCCAAATTGAATTCTACATTTTTTTTTTTTCCAGCAGGAGTGAGAGAGGGTCTTTAACTAAGTGGGTTTCGCAACCAAGAAAGGATTATTCCTGAAGACCTTGTCACCTACCTATTTTTCTATTTTAAATACAAAAAAAAAAAAACATTTAATGACAAGAAAGAAATCTGAAACACAGTTCCTTTACAAATACCAAAGTAATGCTTATTTTAATGCCCATTTCTGCTGTCAGAGGTTTCATGAAATTCATAATGTAGGGGCCTAATGACTTGGCACTATGTTGAGCTAGTCTAAAGTTAAAGAGATCTAACTCTAGTGTATATGCTGGGACACAGCTCTGAGTATTGTTCAGGTCAAGTCTGAGGCAAACTCTATGAGTGAACCACAACCCAATCAAATGGTGATTTTCACAAAAGAACAATGCTAAACAGTTTCACTGCAAATCTAGCTTTGGGCTCCACCAGTAGAGAATGATGTCATTGCCATTAGTGGCCTTCAGTTCAGTTCAGTTGCTCAGTCGTGTCCGACTCTTTGCGACCCCATGAATCGCAACACACCAGGCCTCCCTGTCCATCACCAACTCCCGGAGTTCACCCAGACTCATATCCATCGAGTCAGTGATGCCATCCAGCCATCTCATCCTTTGTCGTCCCCTTCTCCTCCTGTCCCCAGTCCCTCCCAGCATCAGAGTCTTTTCCAATGAGTCAACTTTTCGCATGAGGTGGTCAAAGTACTGGAGTTTCAGCTTTAGCATCATTCCTTCCAAAGAAATCCCAGGGTTGATCTCCTTCAGAATGGACTGGTTGGATCTCCTTGCAGTCCAAGGGACTCTCAAGAGTCTTCTCCAACACCACAGTTCAAAAGCATCAATTCTTTGGCACTTAGCCTTCTTCATAGTCCAGCTCTCACATCCATACATGACTACTGGAAAAACCATAGACGTGACTACACAGACCTTAGTTGGCAAAGTAATGCCTCTGCTTTTGAATATGCTATCTAGGTTGATCATAGCTTTCCTTCCAAGGAGTAAGCGTCTTTTAATTTCATGGCTGCAGTCACCATCTGCAGTGATTTTGGAGCCCCCAAAAATAAAGTCTGACACTGTTTCCACTGTTTCCCCATCTATTTCCCATGAAGTGATAGGACCGGATGCCATGATCTTTGTTTTCTGAATGTTGATTGGTGGCCTTATCATTGTATATATGACAAAATATGGTAGCTTCAAGAGGAAGCTGGATCACTGAGATTTGTCTTGCAGTTGAAAGAAGGGAATGGTACTGTTGTCTGCATGCAAGGTAGAAAGAAAACAATGGCTGCAAATGTGGCTGAGAGAAATGAGTCTTTATTTTTAGGCTGGTAGGAAAATTGCTGCCTGACCTCACATCTGGCAGCTCTAGCTGAGAGACTTTCAATCATTTCCAAAAACATCTGGTAGAAAGGCAAGTAAACATTCTAGAAGTCATCTCTGAAAGACGCTGATATTAACAGGGACACGTGTAAAACCAAACTTCTCCCTTTATAGAATACTGGCTTTAAGTGCAGAAACACAGAATTAAATGTTCTTTAAAACATCCCAAAGCTATCCAACTGAGCAGTAGTATTGAGTGAGGATATCACTTGAATGTTGCATTCTTATTTGACTCTAGATTTTGAAAATATTGGAGCCATTCAAGGTTGACTGTGTGGATCACAATAAATTGTGGAAAATTCTGAAAGAGATAGGAATACCACACCACCTGACCTGCCTCTTGAGAAATCTGTATGCAAGTCAGGAAGTAACAGCTAGAACGGGACATGGAACAACAGACTGGTTCCAAATAGGGAAAGGAGTACGTCAAGGCTGTATATTGTCACCCTGCTTATTTAACTTATATGCAGAGTACATCATGAGAAACGCTGAGCTGAATGAAGCATAAGCTGGAATCAAGATTGCTGGGAGAAATGTCAATAACCTCAGATATTCAGATGACACAACACTTATGGCAGAAAGTGAAGAGGAACTAAAGAGCCTCTTGATGAAAGTGAAAGAGGAAAGTGAAAAAGTAGGCTTAAAGCTCAACATTCAGAAAACTAAGATCATGGCATCCGATTCCATCACTTCATGGCAAATAGATGGGGAAACAATAGAAACAGTGACAGGCTTTATTTTGGGGGGCTCCAAAATCACTGCAGGTGGTGACTGCAGCCACGAAATTAAAAGACACTTATTCCTTGGAAGGAAAGCTATGACCAACCTACACAGCACATTAAAAAGCTGAGACATTACTTTGCTAACAAAGGTCTGTCTAATCAAGGCTATCATTTTTCCAGTAGTCATGTATGGATGTGAGAGTTGGACTGTAAAGAAAGATGAGGGCCAAAGAGTTGATGATTTTGAACTGTGGTGTTGGAAAATACTCTTGAGAGTCCCTTGGACTGCAAGGAGATCCAATCAGACCATCTTAAAGGAAATCAGTCCCAAATGTTCATTGGAAGGACTGATGCTGAAGCTGAAACTCCAATATTTTGGCCACCTGATACGAAGAACTGACTCATTTGAAAAGACCCTGATGCTGGGAAAGATTGAAGGCGGGAAGAGAAGGGTGTGGCAGAGGATGAGACGGTTGGATGGCATCACCGACTCCATGGACATAAGTTTGACTAAAATCCAGGAGTTGGTGATGGACAGGGAGGCCTGGCGTGCTGCAGTCCATGAGGTTGCAAAGAGTCGGACATGACTGAGAGACTGAACTGAACTGAAGGTTGAGTGCATTTCCTTATTTCGCACTCATAGCTGAGCTATTTGTATCTAGTTGGTTAGTTCAATGCATGCAGTGTGCTAAGTCATGTCAATCATGACTGACTGTTTGCAGCCTCACGACTGTAGCCCACCAGGCTGCTCTATTCATGAAGTCATCCAAGCACGGATACTGGAGGGGGTTTCCATGCCCTCCTCCAGGGGATTTTCCCAACCCGGGGATCAAACCTGCTTCTCTTACATTGCCTGCACTGGTAGGTGTGTTCTTTACCACTAATGCCACCCGGGAAGCCCAATTAGTTGAATAGATGTCCAGTATTAGTTGGTGATATCATAATAAAATATTATGCTTATGGCTCATTTTTCTTTCTAAGCCATCTCCCTGCTCCTTCCCCAGGGAGTCTTGTAGGAACACTAGAGCAGCAAGAACTCTCTTGAGATATTTTATTTTGGGAAGTCTACCTCAGAGCATATTACAACTCAAAATAGCATCAACTTTAACGCCCCCAAGGTAGCAAAGCAATAGAACTGTAGTAAGCTATGGTTTTACATGTCTATGTATTTACTTAATTCATAAATTATATAATTCCTATATAATAATGCTTAAATATATACATCTTCCTTGGTGGCACAGTGGGAAAGAACCTGCCTGCCAACGTAGAAGACACAAGAGGTGCAAGTTAAATCCCTCGGTCAGGAAGATCCCCTGGAAGAGGAAATGGTAACCTGCTCCACTATTCTCGTTTGTGAAATCCCATGGAGAGAGGAGCCTGGTACCCTACAGTCCATGGGGTCGTGAACAGTTGAACATGACTGGGCACTGGGCACAAAATATATACCTCCTAGAATAAAGACATAATAAATAAAGCAAATCCAAAGAAATTATGCAGAACAACAAAAATTAAAATGGAATGGCTAGGACCACTATCAAGCAATGCACCAAAAAAAGAAAGAAAGAAAGAAACACAAGTCATATGCTTCAAAATTAAGATAAGAAAAGCCGACACAGTGGCAAGAAAGGATGGCTGCAGACACCAGCAATTCCTGCATCTGCCTCCTCTTTCCATTTTGAGCACTCTGCATAAGCAGCAGAATTCAAATTTTAGCCATGACAAAGAAGTTCAGCAAAAGGAATGAGAGGAACAGGGTTTTGGTGAACAATATAAGAAAATTACCCCTAATTATGTTCTCATGTGTGTGCTTATGTGTGCACGCAAGTGTATTACCACATATGCATATATATACCAGTATTTATGTATTATATACAATATGTTTTCATTTCAGTTCAGTTGCTCAGTCATGTCTGACTCTTTGCGACCCCATGAATTGCAGCACGCCAGGCCTCCTTTAGAGTCATGTAGAAGCTACAGAAAAAGTTCAACATACAGATTAAGCTTAAAGGTCAGGGGAGTTCCCTGGTGATCCAGTGGTTAGGACTCCACACTTTCACTCCCCAGGTGACACAGCATGGCACCCCCAGCTAAAGGCCAGCCTCCTGTAGGTATATATAGAGGCAACTGTTACTATTCTAACTTTTAAGGAATATATTGCTTTGGGGTTAAGTATTAAGCCAGCTATTCATATGTCTGCTTCATTTGAAAGTGAAAATCACTCGGTCATGTCCAACTCTTTGTGACCCCATGGACCATACAGTCCACGGAATTCTCTAGGCCAGAATAGTGGAGTGGGTAGCCTTTTCCTTCTCCAGGGGATCTTCCCAACCCAGGGATTGAACCGGGGTCTCCCGCATTGCAGGCAGATTCTTTACCAGCTGAGCCACAAGGAAAGCCCAAGAATACTTGAGTGGGTAGCCTATTCCTTCTCTAGCAGATTGTCCTGACCCAGGGATTGAACCGGGGTCTCCTGCCTTGCAGGCAGATTCTTTACCAACTGAGCTATCAGAGAAGTCCCTGTTTCATTTACCAAGATTTAAAACTGACTTAAATCAAGATTCCTCTAAAGTAACAAAGGGAGGGAACCACGAGATGAGGCTTCCCGGGGGCATTGTCTGAGGGAGCGGTTAATTCTTTCATTCATATCATTTATACATACATATACCCCACTCCCAGGGAGCTTCGCAGGTGGTGTTAGTGGTAAAGATCCTGCCTGCCAGTGCAAGAGACATAAGAGACACAGATTTGATCCCTGGGTCTGGAAGATCTGGAAGAGGGAATGGCACACTCCAGTATTCTTGCCAGGAGAATCCCGTGGACAGAGTAGCCTGGTGGGCTATAGTCCACAGGGTCTCACAGAGTTGGACATGACTGAAATGACTTAGCACGAACGCACATGTCCCCCACTGGTCCCCAGCCACTGTGGAAAACTTTATAGAAGCAGTTATTTACAGGGAACTAGTTTAACATAGCTCCCACCATTTTGTTCAAGATGTGTCTAACTATAAATGAATAAATAAACGAATATAATTGAAAAGCAGTCCCCAATAAGCCAATATAGCTTTGGTTTCTCAGTTTTCTTGAATTGGGCTGCTCTTCACCCACCATGGAGTGGCTAGAACCCAAATATCGTAAATGCTTTCCCCAACATGAAGAGAGAATTTCTCAGGACACATTTATGGAGGGTACCTGAAGGCATCTGGAAAGTTTCTTCACTCCAGGGAAGATCAAGCATTAGTCTATCACTTGTGTCTGACTTTGTGACCCATGGACTGTAGCCCACCAGGCTCCTCTGTCCATGGGATTCTCCAGGCAAGAATACTGGAGTGGGTTGCCATGCCCTCCTCCAGGGGATCTTCCCAACCCAGGGATTGAACCCAGGTCTCCTGCATTGCAGGCAGATTCTTTACTGTCTGAGCCACCAGAGAATCAACATTAAAAAATTTATTTTGACCTATTAATTCAACAACCTTGTACTGAGTTAAGTGCCAGGCAAAATGCTTGGGACTTCTTAAAGCTGAAAACTGGTTTAAGTCAACACCATTTACTCAAGAAAAGACACTACAGAGACATACATTATAAATTACTGACAGATTTTCATGTTCCTCTATTAACATAAATCTCTGTGAATATTTAATATTAGCCTGCTATATGTTGTCTTTGACATTAAAAGATACTTCAACTATTTTTTTGCGATTAAGAACCCAGTGGAAAAAACAAGAATTCCTAAAATTGTGTACAAGACAGATTGACTATTTTGTTCCATTTTATAGAGTTCCCATCCTAATCTTGGTCCATGTCTTTAGATTCTGTATTCTCGGGGACTGATCTCAATTCTATAAGCTGCCTTTAAAAAAAAAAAAACAACTTCTTGTCACTCCTACAAATGACTTATGTCTACAAGGGATAGCTGTGATAAATCAGAATACAAGATAGAAAATCAGTAGTGAAACTAGACACACTTCTCCTTCTTTCTCTCCAGTTCATCAGGTGCATAATTAATTACATTAAAAAATTCCAAAATCTGCATCTGCTTATGCTACCGAATTAATGGAAACTTTGAAAAGTGGAACAATCACTTGGATATATTGTTTTGAATGTTATTATGCTCTTGGAAATTTTTTTTTTTTTTTAAGGTTTATTTATTTATGGCTGTGCTGGGTCTTCATTCCTTTGTAGGCTTTTCTCTAGTTGCTGTGATTTTAATTTTTATTTATTGATTGATTTATAATTTTTCCAATTTTATTTAGATATAATTGACATAGAGCACTGTGTAAGTTTAACATGTACAGCATGATTTGAATTACATGCATCATGAAATGATTGCCACAGTAACTTTAGTGAACTTCCATCATCTCATATAGATACAGAATTTTAAGAAAACAAACAAAAAACATTTTTCCATGTTATAGGAACTCTCAGGATTTACTGCTTTAACTTTCATATATAACATACAGCAGTATTAACTACATACTCCATTTGATCATACTGTATGATTCTTTTAATGTATTATTGAATTCAGATTGCTCATATATTGTTGAGCATTTTTGCATCATGTTCATCTGTGATACTGGCCTATAATTTTCTGGTTTTTGTAATATTTTTGTCTACTTTTGGTATCAGGGTGATGCTGGCCTCATGATATGAGTTCAGAAGTATTTCTCCCTCTGTAATTTTTGGGGAATAGTTTTGCTTTTTTTCAAATTGGAGTATAGTTGACTAACAGGTGATTTTTATTTAAAAAAAAATTTTTTTTTTTGCTTATATGACTCCTAAGTATTCAATAGTGAATATTCTTTCCTCCCATTGAAATCTAGAGAATAAAAATAAAATTGGCATTTGAATCTGAATTAGAGAAAGGCAGTTTTATTCCGTATTCAATAAATCTATGTTCACTTTGTATATTTTTCCTGGTTCATATCCTTATTCTAGTCTGAGTAGTTGAAGGATTTAGAAAAAAATTGATTTATTATCTTTACATAATAGCTGTTAGTTTGGCTAGGAGTGATGCATTTTTGGCCATAATTCCAAATCTACATATGATTGCAGTAATTTGTCAATTTAGAGGGAAACATATTACAGAAAGTGTAGTCATATGCCTTAAATGTTGTTGTATATTAATAGCAATGTGAAATGACTTATTAAAGAGTATGTATTACCTGTTTATATCCATGACCCAGATCAAGGTGTGTGTGTGAAATTGTAAAATTTATGACAATTGCAAAAACAATATTAATTTCATACTTTTTGCTATTGATACTATTTTTTGCATTTATTAGATTTTTTAAAATAACTTATAAAACTGTATTTACAGTAACATCTCAATTTTGAAAGAACAAAAGCTGAATATATATGCCTAATAAGAAAACTAGAATATTATAATAATTATTTCTGGATGATGAAATTTAAAATGACTTTTTTCCCCTTCATTATGGTTGCCTGTTTCTTTTCCCAAATTTCCTACATTGAACATGTGTTACTCTTACCAACAGAATAAAAAGAATGATAAAAAATTTTAAATTATCCAAGGAAGAGTGAAACCTGAAAGATATAATTTCACATAGTAGATTATGACAACCCAGTATACTGTATTCACAGTATTGAGTGATAATTATAGTAATACAATGTTTCATAAAGAAATAAACAAAAGAAGAGACTTTAACCATTGACAAATAGTTCTCAAACATGGC